>JAOEHY010014565.1:0-50941 GCA_025447955.1 Psilopsiagon aurifrons
ACAAATGCATTTTGAATGTGGTACAAAATGAGGCTGGAATGACTGGGAAACCTGGGAAAGGCCCACTTTAAAGAGTCCCACCAAAGGGGAGAAAGTCCTCAGTGCAAGATGCCTTTGTGCTGTGATCCTTCATCTGCCCCACGGTACTGTCCTGGACTAAACGGGAATAGCCCAGGAACAGAGCCGGGGGAGCAGCGGGTGTGGGGGATGGAGGTGCCCTGCAAATGCTATAGCTGTGCCTGAGCATTCCCGGGCTCAGGCTGGCACATTGTGTTCATTGTAAGCACCATCTCAGAAGACAAATGTCCGACATCAGGAGGGTGTTCTCTGGTGGAGCTGAAAAGTTTGAGCTTTATTGCTTTATGGCAACGCTATCGTATGGTACCTGGAATGGTTGAGATTAGATGGAATTAACATGAACAGGGCTTTTATAAAGGTTTCCAGTGCAAGCTATTGATAAAAGTGAAAATCTCAGCTGAGATTTCTAATTAGCAGACATGTGTGGATCTAATGAATGACCAGCACAGCCAAGCTCTCCACTGCATGGGGCTTGCACAGTGTCCCACTGCAGCCTCCGGACCTCGTGGGGAGCACAGGGTGAAGCCGGGATGTAGCAAAGCATCCGGAGCATCTCTGCCACCCTCCCTTGGAGGAGGAGGAGGCAGCAGGATGAAGACCTCGCAGTCCATGTGTCCTAAGCACCTCTGTACACCCTTTTGTCTCTGATGCGTGGATATTTTCCTGGATGTGATATTGGGACCCTGGTTTGCTGGGAGCTGCAGGCTGGCACACGGAGCAGAGAGCTGTGGCAGTCTGAGATGTGCCCATCTTGTTCCCTTCGGAAAAGATAAGCTGTTGCATGTTGAGTTTTACAGCGTTTCAGTTTCCTGAGCTTCCCTAAATCCCACCTCAAAGAGCCACCAAAACCGGTTTTGCTCTTGCTCTAAAGTCTGTGGGGAGAAGTGGGACCAGGCAGGAAGCATTTGCAGGATGCTGCTGTTCTCCAGGCAGCCAGGCCTCCTCAGGTCACGCTGCCAGGCTTCATTACTCTTCCCTTCTCTCTGCCATTCCAGCTGGAGGCCAGGAGGAGACCCTGGTGGAATATTAACTTCTCGGTCGCCAAGTGATTATTTATTGCAATCACTGCTTTCGGGTCCTTTGACTCCTCTCTGTTAATTACACTGCAGGGTGTAATAAACGTGATGGAAAGGGCCCAGGCGCGGGAGGCCGGGAGCTGGAGCTGCACTGGGTAGCGACCATCACCGCTGCACCCCACCTCAACACAGACATCCAGAGTGCTTGTCTGAGGTCTGCCCGAGCAGGAGGTGCTGCTCCATGTTGCACTGTCCTGGGGGTCCCAGGGTTGGGTTCCTGCAGGGATGAAGGATGCTCTGTGTGTCCCAAGGGCACCATAGGGATGAGTGGAAGCAGACCTGAGGCACAGCTGTCCTGCCCCTGCTCTGCACTGGAGAAATATCAGGGAAGGGAGGAGAGATGAGCTCATTTCAATGGTACCCGAGTCCCCCCGGGGGCTCTGCAGAGCAGGATGTGAGCAGTGCGGCAGAGCTGGGTGAGAGCAGCTCTGCTCCAGCTGTTGAAAACTTAAACCCACAGATTAAACAGATTCTTTTCTGGGGTGGCAGAGCCCATGTCCCGGGTCCCCACCACCTCTCAGGCTGTGCAGCACTGCCTCGGGGACTGGCGCCAGCTGACATACTGCTGCTCACCAGTGGCTGTGGGATTTGGCCGCAGCATTCCCTTTTCCACCCTATCGGTGTCTGTGGGTCTCTGACTGGGCTGCCCTTCCCTTCCCACTGCAGGGCAGGGAGGAACTGGAGCCTCAGCCAACTGCTGCTTTGGGTTTTGACTTCTCTGCTAAAACCAAGGCTCTAAGCACAGCTGTGACAGAGATGGAGTCCTGGCTTCTGTGCCACAAAAGGAAACCTTTCCTGGCTTTATTCTTTAAATGCTGCCTTTTCCTCCTGCTGCTACCTGTTGCTAGGAAGGGATTCAGTGAAAGTGAAGCTCTGGGATGAACCCACTGAAACCGTAAACCCCCCAAGAGGATCAGACGACATGAGTAAGGAATGTCTTACAAAACAGGCACAATTAGGAGATGGGAGCTGGTCTCACATAGCAGCACAGCAGCCTGGGCAGGGCAACATTCCCTCTGCACAGATCCCGCTGCCGCTGCTCCGGAACCATGGTGAGCCAGGAGGAATTCTCCCCTTGATGCCTATCCATACAGAAAACAGTGAGAGCAGGACTGGATCGGGACCCCAGGCTCCTGGTGCTGAGCTTTTCTCTGCAGGGCTTGGTGAGCTTGGGGGTAGCCTGGGACATGAGGCACAACAAGCTTCAGGTCTCAGTCCCTGCCTCTGATGCAGGGTAGGGTGAAAGGGAGAAAGGGGTAAAGAACATGAAAGAAAAGCTATTTGATTCCAGTGCGAAAGTATCCACTTTAAATACCCTTTTTATTAAATTATCTGCATAGTAATGCTAATAATAGATCTTGTTGGCAGTTCTAATGAGGCTGGAGAATATAAAGTTTCCAATAAAGTTAATTGTTGCCTTTAATACCCTCATCCATTTATACATAGTAAATCTTTAAAGAAAAAGCACTCATTTCTTTCCCATTAAACGCTGAGGGCTGCTCCATCCTCTGACGGGCCAAAACCATCGAGTTGCCACTGCCGAAACCTCTGTCAAGGTGTGAGGACCCAGGGGCAGGAGGAGAACGGGTATTCCTTCTTTGGGGTGCTGCCTTGGATCCCTGCCGGAGGGAGTTTGTTCACCCTATGAAATTCCCAAGGGATGGATGGAGACAAGAGATCCTTTCCATTTAAAACTCTCTATTAGGTGGTAGCTAAAGCGAACAAACAATCTCCTTCAAACGATAACTGGGACCTTGCTCAGGAGCCAGACAAACAGTGGAAGGTGACCTGAAATGGAGCAAACCCCCACGTGCTCCCGCTGCTGCCTGCAGTCAGGGCTCCCGCCCGGGTCTGGGGCTCTTCCCGTGGGATCCCGCTCCCTGCTCCGCTGCCGGCAGCGGGTAATGCACGGGGGACACTGCCATCGGCTGCTTCTAACAGGTGGCTGGATAATTAAGTGTGCTTTATGCACTGTTTTGCTCAGTGTAATTGCAGATTCCATATAAATAATTCACAGGGAATTATTATACCGAGGACATCACCCGCCTCCTCATAATTTGCTTAACTGAAATAGGCTCTTTCACCACCAGTGGTGATTTGCTTTAAGGCCGTGTACCCGCCGTCCCTTACACGCTGCCTTCGGTGCAGATCACTGTAAATTTAATTAAGGGATGCAAATTGTTTGTCCACTCCACAGTGGGAGGCTGTAAGGCCTCTGGACCAGCACTCCAGGGGCAGGGAACGGGGGCAGTATCCTGATGCCTCGGGAAGAAGGGGGCTGTTATTGTGAACAATAAGATAATGATAGCGACTGGCTGATGAACTCGTACATCGTGGTGCATGATGGTGCTCCCTCCATGGGCCAGTGACAAGAATAGCAGGGAGGTGTCCATAGGGTGGCCCTTCCTCCCGAGTGTCCCATGCTACCGTTGCATGAGGCTTTGCCTTCTTCTCAGTGAGATGCCCCCGAGGTTATTGTGACACACAGTGGGGTTTTGGTGAATGCTGCTGGCACACGGCCTCCAGCTCCATCCTCTCCCAGCATGGGATGCTGTTGCCCCTGGTACAGCTGCCTTACCATAAAACACTTCTCCTAGGGGCAGTCCAAGGGACTTCCTGGCTGGCATTAAGACTTAAGGATGATTCTCTCACGTAAGAGCATATATGGGAAGGGCTGGGTGCGAACACAGTGATGTGCATCGCTACCTCATCCCTTCTCCCAGTGCCACCCAGGGATGCTGACCCATCCCATCCTGCTTCCTCGCAGCTCCGCAACCTGCTGCCAGGGGGCTGCAGAGGGGCCCAGCTCCCTCGAATGAAGCACCAACAGGAGCTCACCCCTTCCGTCCGGGGAGCTGAAATCACTCTATCAACATTAATTAGGAAGGAGGCATCACAACAGCCCCGGGCTGCAGATCGCATAATTATCGTCATGTTACTATCAGGAAGCTCCAGCATGGAAAGAATACGCGACCTTTTCAAGGTCACGCAGTGTGGCAGTGACAGAGATGGATTCAGAGCCCAGGAGGGGGCTTCCAAAACCCTCCTGCTCTTTATTTCTTATTGCATTCAAAAATAAACCACAGTTATTAAATATCATAATACCCATCATAGATTTTAGACTTGAACTGCTTCCAGAGATGCTAAGTGATAAATATAGCTATTATCAGAATAAGCACTCAGAGAAATTGATAGCTAGCATTTGTTTAATGAGTGTGTGTACAAACACACGCGGAGGCACGCATGTGCTGAGCGGGGAGAGCTTCCAATCCACATTTAGAAGGGGAACTTCTTATCTAAGAGTGAACCAGCAGCTTGCAGGGCTGAACATCCCAGGAAATCCTGGAGACACGGTTGGAGGTTTAAGGAGCACTTGGCACCCACATCAGTGGATCCCACACTGCTCCGGGGCTACAAGGGAATCCCCCTGTGCTAGGGATGTATTCCATGAGCAGGGGAAATGTAACATCCATGCACAGAGCCCAGGCCTGCGGGAGAAGGATCTGGTCCCCTTTAGTGTGATGCTGCCTTTGCTTCTGCCCTGGATGGAGGGGCCGAGTCCAGAGCATCCCTGCACCTGCGGGCACACAGCTCAGGCGAGCTCAGAGCCTCAGCGGAGACAGCGTTAAATCCTGTCATGCAAAAGGTCACAGCGAGACCCAGTAAATGCCCCGTTTAACAACGGGGAGAAATATTTTTCTCGGTAACCTTTGAGGAGGAGGTTTAATTGTGCTCTGCAGTCATTCACGGGGCGCTGCTGCAGCCGCGCAGGCGAATGATGAGGGCTTGAAGGGTCGTTAAAGTGGGACTTTCCTCTTTGCTGGCTTAGTTTCCCTGTGCCACTGTCGCCAGAGCTGCTGCTGTGACCAGGGCAGCGGTGCTGTAGGGAGGGGGGTGGGATGGAGAGGCCTGATGCAGGGTTTGGGATGAGGGAGTGCTTTGTGTCAGTGCAGTTATAGCCTCTCTGTGTGCGGAATGCAGAGGCTGTGGTACACGGGGTACAGCCCAGCCAACACCTCAGGGTGTCACCCCAGGGTGAAAGGCAAGGAATGGGCTCCCAGCTTGTTTGGAGATGGAGCTCAGAGAGAGCACCTGGTGGGGAGCAGCAGCTGCCACCCATTATGGGGAGCCTTTAAGATGGTGCGGCCCAGGGCAGCTTGCTCTTGGCAGGAGATGGGTGAGCTGAGAGGACCAGCGGTGCTCTATGCAGGGCTCACCCAGGTCCTGGAGGCAGAAAGCACAGAGGAGGGGCACCCTTGCCTGCAGAGATGGGTCTGGGGGTGCTCTCAAGGCCTGTTTGGAAAGTAGGAGGCTCCCAAAAGGTATATGTGGTGTTTCCTTTCCTTTTAGCCTGGGGTGTGTCAGAGTCGCTGCAACTTATTAGCAGTGCTACTCCCGCTGTTCATGGGAATGCTTGCTCGAGGCTCCTGCAGCAATGTAGCTGTCGTCCCTTCTCCCAGATCCCTCATTCCTGGCAGCCCTATGCCATGGAGCCAGGGTAGTTTGCAGCAACCAAGGGGTTAAAGCTTTCCTGGTCCCTGCCCTGCTGGAGAGAGGCAGCAGCTCTGTGAAATGGCCACAGGATTTGCAGGTGGTGTAGGTGAAAGTGTTAATGATGATAACTGAGGGCTAATTATCTGCTGCTGCTGGCAACTGCTGCAGGTATCATGGATGGCACAGAAGGAGAGGCCAAGCACGGGTTCTCCTTCCAAGAGTGGCTGCACTTAGTGATGCTCCAGCGAGTGACTGTGAGTCTGCCTGTGCAGCTTCTCTCCAGGCCTGCTCACTAACTCGTCCTGCTGGAGATACCCTAGGCTGGGATAATTTCAGGATGCTGAGCACCCTTAGACCCTGTGAGTTTGGAGGGAAGTTTTGGGTCTGAACACTTCTTTGAAGTACATCGTGGTTCAGGATGGGCATGGATGGACAAGGGGAGCTCATGAAACCCCATGTTGCAGCCAAAGCTGCTTCCAGGTACGAATAGCACCACTTCCTGCAGGATTAGGGTGCTTCGTTCATTAGCATAGCGATTTTTGCTGGAGGGATGCAATTGCATTGTGCTGGATGTGAAGCTGGTGGCACAGGGGGTGCCTGCGCTGGCAGGTCAGTGCCCCATCTCCTGTCCATCCCCCTGCCTGCCCTGCTTTATTTATTTATGTTTTAGCAGAAGTATAATACAAATAAAGAGCTGCTATAAAGATGTCAGGAAAAGTTCAAACCTATTCATTATCCATTTCGCTTAGGTTAAAATTTCCATCAAGGCTGCTTGGTTTTGACTTGAGTCGCTTTCCTTTTAATGAGCTTGATATAGAAGGTAAAAGATGCTAATTCATCCTTACATCTCTATCATCTCCCAGCTTCTGCTATATAAAGCATCAAGGTCGCATTCTGGGGAAATGTCTTTTTACCAAAGGTGCCATAATAATAATGAAGAAGCAATTTGTTTCAGCAAACTGCCTACAGTAATGAAGCTTAATTATAACCGTGTTATTAATACTGCTGCTTAAGGTAATTCACTTCTGAGCGGGGCGCAGAACAGTAAACTATAATTTAAACAAGAATCGAGACCTAATTTAAATCACCAGATCTGCTGCCGAGAAAGGCAAACAGAACGCCGCGCTGGCGGGGAGCGCTCCAGCTCTGCTTTCCAGGCTCGCATTTCCAGCCAGGTCCTTTCTCCAGGGCCAGCTTCTCCCCCCACCCCGAGGCTGCTGCACTTCGGATGCTCTTCCCTTTCTTTTCCAGGCCTCTGCTTCCCCCTTCCTCCATAACGAGCTGCGCCGTGAGCCCTGACATCCTCCTTCCCTCAGTCCCTCATTAGCTCTGGCTCTTCCTGCGCTCCCTCACCTCAAAGCCTCCTCTGCACTCCCACTCCCTCCAGCAGCATCTCCGCTTCAATGTGAATACTCTGGCTCTCTGGAGCCAAATGACAGGAGGTGAGATTTCTGCTTTGCCAGTAATAATGTTCCCTTCAAGGCCCGCGTGGGTAGGAAGCGGAGTAAGGAACCGCAGCATCCTCTGTCCCTTCTCATTCCTCCTCAGGGCTCGCTGTCAAAGCTGTATGTGCAAATCCTGGCGTGCAGAATCCATTCACCCACACAGGGTTCAGGCAGCTCAGTTTGCTCAGCGATTACACCCCAGCTCACCCTTGTCACTGCCAGGGGTGGCTCTGCTCAGCATCCTGACAGGGAGGAGGAGGAGGACTGGGGGACAAGTAAATAGGTGGAGTGTTTCTTCTTGGAAAGGGGGGGAAAAAGCCTCCATCACTGTTCCACTTGACTGCAGCCTCCCGCAGGCTGTTTCATCTCATATTATCTAAGCTCCAAGGGGGTGTCCAATTTGAGAAACAATAACTATAAAGTCATTTGCAGTCCCCCGCTGCGGCACAGCACATGATAGCCTGTGTAAAGCAGCAAACAGCCTTGATGGCCCCTTCTGCCGTGCCGGGCTCGGGCAGTGGTGTGCTGCTGGAGAGGTAACTGGCTCCTCGGTGGTGAGGGGCTCTGCTGGGGAGCTAATGCTCAACTCATGATGAGAGCAGCCCAAGGGCAAGGCTGGCTGGAGCCCACTGCATCCCTACCGGAAGGTCAGCAGGGCCAGTGCTGATGGCTCTTACCCCCTGCGAGCTGCAGACCTGCTCTGCACCAGTGGCTCCTCCCGCTTCCATCCGAACAGCTCCGAGAGGTCACTGCAGTTGCAATGAGCTCAAGCTGATCCTGCCTGTGAAGCTGGATCGAGAGCAGGAAATGGGGGGTATGTGACAGGTTGGTGCCCTGCCTTCGCAATGTGCCTCCTGCTCTGTGCCTGGAGTGGTGCTGGGGGCACCCCAGGAGGGTTGGTGTGTGCCTCAAAGGCTGTGGGGCAGTAGCAATGGGAGCTGGGAGCTTTCTGGGCACCAGGATGCAGGTCTGCTCCAGCTGAACCAGACCTACCGTCTGAGTGCAATTATCCCCCAAGGAAAGCTCTTCCTCCCCTCCTCTGCAGCGCTGACTGACTCGTTTCGCTCTTTTCAGCCTTCTTGTTTCCATTATTTCCACTGGAAATAACACCTACCTGGAGCCAGAGCTCAGCCCTGCTCCTCCATCTCTGCAGGCAGACGTGGCTCAATCAGGGGCAGTCACCAGGCTTCTCCTATGTTAAACATGGAGCAAGCACCTTCCAGCCGGAAAGCTGGACTTGTATCCCCGGGATGTTTCCTTTTGTCGCAGTGCACCCAACAAATCTTTTCTCTTGTATCCTCAGAGAGATGCGCTCAGCTCTGCTTTGCCTCTCCAGCCTTGCTCAGCTTGTCTCCCCCTGCTCACAGGGGGCTGTGTTACAGACCCACCGTGGCATGCTGTGACATCCCTGCTCCCGCTGGGCTGTTCTGGGTCCCGCAGCACTGGTGAGCCGTGCTGGCTCATCCCACTGCCTGCTCTGATGGCACACTTCATAGCTGCGCTCCTGAACTACAGCCTTAATCCCTGATAAGAGACTTGATCTCAGCGGGAAAGAGTCAACTGGCAAATGCTGTGAGTGATATAAAGCAGCCCGGCGGGGCTGAATGCATTACCTGGAGGTTATTTGAAGAAAAACAGGGAAGGGAAAAATAGAGGGAAAAATCAGCAGGAAAAATGGAGGTGAGCCCCTGGTACCGAGCTTCCCTGTGCATGAATGTCACCTTGGCAAGTGCTGGGGCTTCCCAAGCCCTCCTCACACTAATGCTTCAGGTAAGAACCAAGTGCCCAGCACAGGTCTGAGAGATGGTGGAGGCTGAGGTGGAATAGACTGTGGGCTTCCCTCCATCTCACTGGGCAGCTCAGCTGCTGCGGGCCCTTTGAGAAGGTGCTGCAGAGCCCAAGGTGCAGCCCTCTTTGACCACAGCAAGATGCCTTCTGTGCTGTCCTTTCGCCTTGCTTATGCTGTCCCTGGGCAGAGGAGTTTGTGATGCCCATGTGGGGTCAGGCGTTGGATTTCCTTTGCTTTGCTGGTGAAAAAGAGTTCCCCAGGCTGGGAACAGGGTGGGATGCAGAGCTCTGTGCTCCTAGCACCACTCCTCTGCTGAGCGGCTGCAAGACCAGGGCATCATTGAGCTCCATCCTTCTGGGAGGTGGACCAAGATAGATATCAGAAGAGCAGAAAATAATGGATTCACCTGGTAAATAGGACTGAGGAAAAGGCTTTCTGCAGAAATACACTTGCTAGGGCTGCTTAAAGAATAAATTGAGTCAAAATGAGGAACTCCGTGGCAATTTATACGGATGTTCTACATGATTCAATACTGGGGAGAAGGATGAACCTATTACAGTAATTAACTTATTGCACATCAAAGCAAATGTGCTAAAGAGGCTTTTCTATGCAGTGGGTCTATTCAGTGGAGGAAGAAAAGGGAGCAACAAGGCTGCATGAAGGTGGTGGGCAGGGCATCCTCATCTATCCAGAGTGGGTTTGACAAGCCTGGATCTAATTTAAGACAGAGTTTGAGATGGGGAGAAAAAGTACTCAGCAGGGACTGTGGGAAGAGCAGAAGTTTTAATTGGGTTTTATCTATTAGTTAATCAGGAAGTATTTTGGTGACAATTAGGTCAAAGCCTCTGGCATGTCTATGAAGCAGCCATCTATCATTAGCCCTACCTGGGCTTGCAGAGTGGTATTTATGAGATTCCAACTGGTGAAAAAGCCCTTCTAAGAAATTAAGGTGAAAAGCACAGTGGTGTCTGTGGGGGGATGGCTGTCAGCTGTGATTGATGGCTGGCAGCGGGCAAGAGCAGATGTTTATTGGGTCCAGCATGGCTTGCAAACCTTGGTGCGTCAGCAGCAGCTGCTCCTGCAGTGAGTGGATGTGAGGGGTTGTCCCATAGGGCTGAGCTGGGGCTACCGGGGGGCTCCAGGGCATGGCCTGACCTGGGTGTGAGGCTCCATAGCCAGATGGCAGCAGGGGCATCCACTGGCCCTGCGGGAGTTGCTTCTGGGCCCTGAGGAGGTGGACTCATTGGGGCTGCTCTAATCTCGTTGCTGCAGTGAGCACATGGAGCTGCTGTGTACAGAGACCAGTCTGAATGAGTGTGTTCTGCGCAGCTCTGCCCAAACCTGTTTAAGTCCTTGAAGCTCAGGTGCCCGATGCTGTTCTTGAAGCGCGATAGAAAAGGGAGCAGTGGGGAAGGTCTCTCGGATCTCTTTGGGGCTGGGGCTTGGCCAAAGCTCAGTATGGATGGGACAAACGATCCCCTTTAGATCTGTGCAGGACAGAGCAGCAGCCTTGGAGGAAAAGCTATTTCAGCATCCTTCAGTTTCATTTTCCTTTTGAGTAATGCGGGTCCATCCCAACTGCCCTGATCTGTTAGAAAGCGATCAAGCCGAATGATGTCTGAAAGTCTGAGGAGTTAAACCACCAGCTAAACCCTGTACTTTTCAATTCTGAAAACAATGTGGATAAAGGGAAGGAAGCTCATTTGTTGCGAAGAAGTGAAAGACTCGAAAAGCAGCTACAAAGCATTTCTTCACTTGAGGAGATGAAATGCTTCAGCTGGTGCTCTCTGGCTGTGTTTGGGGCTGTGTTTGCTGACTCTGCTTTGCTGCCTCATTTACTGCCATTTTCTGGATCTCAAACTTTTGGTTCAGTCTGAGATGGACCTGATTATTTTTAATCTTCCCAGTTCTCGGCACAGAGAATTATTTCCCTCCCTGGTCAGGTTTGCAAGTGAATCCTCCATCTGCAGAATTCACTCGGATCAAAATAGTCAGGGGCTGCTGACCTGCGGGTCACCCTTCAAGGCGTGTTTGCTCATTCGGGCTGCATCGGAGGCTGTGGATTGGGTAAGAGGTCAGGGTTTTCCCTGGGGAGGCAGGCAGAAAGGCTGTTAAGTTGGTTTTATTAGCGGAGACCTTCAGAGAGATGCACAGACCAAAGCAGAGGAGGCACTGCAGGAATTTTTACTCCTAAGGCTTTCTGAGCAGGAAAGCGGCACCCATGGAAAGGAGCCTCATTTGTTTTCTCCTACATAGCTCTGATGGAAGAGAAACGAATTGGGCATCTCATTAACCATTTGTTTTTCCCCTTGCAGCTCAGGGAAGGACATCGTGTGCTGGAGCAGAACCTCAGAGGCACAGAGGGAACAATCACACCGAAATAGAAGTGGGGTGAGGCTTTGCTCGCGGGCGCCTTTGAGGGGAGCCTGTGGACCTCGGATGCGAGTGTTGGCACTCGGGTACCCGGGGGGGATCCTCTCTAAAACAAGCACTTGTCTGTTTCCCTGAGCCCTTCCCTTTAATGAGCTGCGGTGCAGACTGCTCAGCAGTAGATGCATTGGGCGCGCCTCTGCTCCAGGTTAAGTGGTAATTACTTCTAATTAAGAGCCACTGAATATTTTATGTGCTTTGGACTACCACAAGTGACCAGTGGAAACCCAGGCGGGCTGCAGATCATGTACAAGCCCTCAGTGCAGCCTCCCCATAGGATCCCATTAGGACCACCTCAGCCCTGCACTAGGGATTCAAAACAGGATGAGAACTTCCCACTGTGTCTTCTTACAGTGCGGGCATGGGCAGGTAATTCCATTACCTTGGCCTCCTTTCCTTGGCCTCTTTTCTGTTGCAAAATGAGGGCAGCAGCAGCTGCAGGGATGCATAGGATGCACACCTATGGAACTCTCCCATCCTCCCGCTCCTCCACCGCCAGCCCGGGCAGGGAGCAAGATTCGTATCGGCAGCTTTGCCTTTTATTACGCTTCTGTTCTGTAATAAACAGCAGCGGGGATCCGTGCTTATTTAAACACCCCGTGCTTCTGAAGCCTGACTTGGGCGGCTTTTTTCCACAGCATATGTTGGAACTTGCAGTGAGCGCAGCCGCGCTCCAGTCAACATTTGGCTTCCCTCAGCCACAGACTGCGGCGCTAATTAGGGGAGGGCTCCCCTTGCTCTCCGGGGGAGGTCAAGCACCGCAATTAGCATTTTGCAGAGATCCCGGAATAGCCGTAGCAGAGCTCAGCCTGAGGGAGGATGAAGGGGCAGGAGCAGGAGCCTTCACCTCGGGGGGAGATGGCCTGGTCTGTTGGGCTGCCTTCACACTCCCAGCGCCCCACAGCAACCCCGAGTTGTGCACATGACCTTCCCAAGGGAGATGACCTATTCCATGTCAAAGCTTTTGCGTTACATTACTTAACATGGGATGGGTGCCCTTCATGGTATGCCCTCGGGCACCAGCCTGCAGTAAGTTTCCAATGCATGTGCAGGCTGGGTTTGCACGAAGGGCATCAGCGCCTTCCCGGTGCATTTGTGCAGTGCACAATGCAAAGCTGAGATTATAGACTGAAAATGAATTTTCTCCTCCTCCGAGGTGGTGGTGCCAGCCCCGTGATGCACAGAGCACCTCAACCCCGACCATTTCCCTTTGTATGTGCGCCAGCACAGCAGAACAGCAGCAGGGAGTAGAGCCAGCGCTGCTTCAGAGGATGTCTACAAGCCGCTCCCTAACTTTGTGCAGGTCTTCCTACATTAATTGTGTGAAATACGAGCTCGCTCCGCTAATCGAGATTGGCGACTGCGCACTGCTCTCCGGTGATCGTGGGCAAGGGTCTTGAGGATGAAGCAAGCAGTCTTCCTCCCGGTGCACCTTTCACCTTTGGCACAGTCGGATGCCCCAGTGATGACAAACCGAGCTGACCCCAGCAGTGTCTGTAATTTCTCTGATAGCTGGCAAAGTTTTAGGGCAGTGTGACCTTCGCACAAAATTTACTGCAAGCAGAGCGGGACGGGCAGACAAGGAGTACCCGAAGCTAGCAGATGCTCGGGAGGCATCCTCTCTAAACTAACTGATAAGGGTGGTGTGAAATAATTCACTCATGTTTAGTGGGGCCGCTAAATCCTGTTATCTCACCGCAGACTTACAACGCAAACATTGTTCTTTATCTTCGACCTAAGTTAAGCTAAAAGTACTTTAATCCTATGTTTTCCAGGCATTAACGTTCCTCATATCAACTCCCCTCCCCCCTTCTTTTACCTTTACAAATTCCTTTGCTGTGTGACTCCATTTTGCTCAAGAGTTCTGTCCAGTTTCAACTCGCCATCTAATCTTGTGTCCTTAGCAAGCTCTGCTTCTGTTATTGCGGACTCATACAGTTATATCCACCTACCAACACCTATGATTTGTGAAAGCCAATACCTTTATGTGTTTATCACAATTGCAAGGAGAAGGGCTCCGAAATTCAGACTTGGAGAGGGGGATCTTTGATGTAGAAGGCTGTTGTCTTTGAATAAAGCTTTATATTATTATGTAAAGCATAAAGGGCAGTAGTTAGAATTCTGTGCTGATTATTGCAAGAACTCTTGCCTTCCCAGGCTTTCCCCCCTCCTTTCTGTAACGGGTGAGGGGGAGGAAGACTCTCTTCATAAATGAACCTTTTTCTCCCAGTCTCATGGTGCAGGACTTCTCACGGAAGGAAGGAAGGGGTGACACCACTGGCCTGCAGCAGCAAGGGACACGGCAAGAGGCAGAGAAGGCAGCTCCATGAGGTTGGAGGGGGATTGGTACCCACTGCCCCAGGTAGGATTGTTGCACTGGCCCCCGGAGGGGTGATGCTGGCTGGGCACTGGTGGTGCGTGCAGCCCATCCACCTCACAGCCCTCCTGCACCACCAAAGGCAGCTCTACACGGTGCTCTCCCCAGCCCAGCAGCAATGCTCTGCTGGAGGCGCTGCGTGAGCAGCAAACCCTCCCTCCTGATCGATCGCAGACGTGGGGGGTCACCTAATTGGGCCCTGCTCACGGAGAGCTGTTATACCAGAGGCCGGGCGCGGATCTCCAGATGTCTGCGAGACCAGAAACCATGTTCCGAGCCCGGCTCAGCCTCCTGCGCCCTGCTCCATTGATCCGCTGCCGCCGCGCACACTGCCGGAGGATGCAGGATGCAGCGGCGTTGTCCCTGCCCGGAGCAGGAGCTGCTCCTGAATGCCCTCGGGGTGTTTCTCTTTGCAAGGCAATAGTTTGTTGGTTTAGGAACGAAATTCACTCGGGTTTGCAGTGTTGTTTGTTTTGGCCCTGGCTTTGGAAACGCTCCAAGAGTGTTGGCTAAACAGAAGCTAGTTAATTGCTGATGCTTGGCTTTGCCCAGCACAAGCTGGGTAGGAGCCTCTCCTCCCCATCCTGCCCCATGCCCTGCTGGGGCTGCAGCTGCTTCTGCCTCACAACTCACTCCCATGCTTCACCTCCACAACCAGAGCCCTCACGTTTGTGCACAGCCTGGTCTCCAGGCAGGACTCAAAAGCCCGATTTAACAAGAAAAAGCTGTTCCAAATGTAATTCCATCATACGTGCATGGCTACGGCGTGCATCCCTTGTGGGAATTTTGCTAAAACAGCCTCTTTCTGCCCTCTCCAGATGAGCAGAGCTGGGATCTGTTCTTTTCACACCTTCCTGCCCGAGGTTATGCCTATGGAGGACAGCTGGGAGCAGTCCTCATCATCAGCCCGGTGCCCGCATCCTGCTTCAGGAGCAACAGCAGCAGCTGGAGAAGCCCTCCCGGTATGGAGGTGCTTGGACCAGGCTTTCCCACCAGCCCCAGCAGGGCTCCACCTTCATAAACCTAGATGGTGTGGGCAGAGGGGTGTCTGGGATCCCCTTTGCTGCTGGAGCCCTTCCTGCATCCAGTGCACTCAGTGTCTGTCCTTGGAGCTTGCTCAAGAGCCTGCATGCTCCCTCAGATGCACCCAGAAGGGATGTTGGGAGAAGAGCAGGAATAATCGCCACAGACCCAAGGTAAAAACACAATAATCAAAGACCAATCCTAAACCCTCTGCTTTAATCTTGGTGCTGCAGACCCAGTCTCCCTTTCATCTAGGACTCTGCTGCTCTCTTGTTACTCCACGCTTGGAGAAACCACAGGGCTGGAAGAGGGGAAGAAAAAAGACAAGATTAAGCTAATGAGCATGTGAGCAGGTTGATTATTGTGTCTGATCCTTCCTTCCTTCCTGTTAATTTCTCTGAATCAATTTGGGAGGTAGAGCCCACACTAACTTTGTAACAGGCTGTAGGGGCCATTTCCTTCCCTGCCCCCTTTATCCTAGCGACATTCAGGTCTGATTTGCAGAGCTGCTTTAAGGATGTATCAGCCAAGCTGGGGTGTCTGATGATGACAGCATTTGCCTACTCCTGGTTTCTGGTAATTATATATGTGTTATGGCATAATGGTGCAATATACAAGTGGGAGAAATGGATGAGCATCCTCCAGCCTGTTGCTGAAAGCCATCCTGAGACTCATTTAAAGGTCAAGGTTAGGTATCTCTGCACTGAGCCTATGAGTCTGTCCTGGGTTCAGCAGTAGCAGTCATTTTTCTCCTTGGTAACTGGTGCAGCGCTGTGGTTTTGACTTCCAGCCTGGGAACAGCGCTGATAACACCACTGATGTTTTCAGTTACTGCTTTGAATGTTTTGGTCTGACCAAGGACTTTCAGAGCCTCATGCTCTACCAGGGAGGAGGGGAGGCCGGGAAGAAGCAGAGACAGGACACCTGACCCAAACTGACCAAAGAGGTATTCCATACCACAGCATGTCATGCCCAGGATGGAAAAGCGGAGGGCAGAGACCTGGAAGGGTGGGGGCTCACTGCTGGATCAGGCTTGGTGTTGGGTGGTGAGCGGTTGTGTTCTCTTCCCTTGCATTTCCCTTGTCATTATTATTATTGGTGGTAGCTGCAGTGGTTTGTGTTCTACCTTAGTTACTGGAGTGTTCTTATCTCAACCTGTGGGAGTTGCATTCTTGATTCTCCTCCCCATCCTCCTGGGAGCGGGGGAAGAAAGAGGGGGTAGTGAGTGAGCAAACTGGGTGAGGGGCTTAAACCATGACAGAGTCTCTGTGGGGCTTGGAGGTGTCCTGGGAAACATCCTGCATCCAACAGGGGCAAAAAATAGTTTAAACTGGAAATGTGGAAAGGGGTGGGAGAGGAAGGTCAAATCCTTGGGGTGCTGAGCCAGCTCCGGCTCAAAACACTGGGCTTTCTGCAAGTGTTCTGAGGGTTTCTGGCTGTTTCCTGCTCCTGGTGCGCAGGGAGCAGGGTGATGCTGTGTGCGCTGCTCCTCTGGGTCACGCTTTCCCACGGGGCCAGAGGCCACGTCGATGCCATTAGGAAGAGCCACATCCTGGATCCCCCATCTCATTAACCCAGCCAGTGAGTAGCCAAATGTGAGAGGTGATCGATTGAGCCTCAGTGGAAGTTTTTGTGCCTGGGGTTGGGCTGCTGCCAGGTGGGAATGCTGCAGGAAGGGAGGACAACCTGCAGGGGGGGAGGGGGGCATGTGGTGGGGAAGTGAGCTCTGCATCCCTAGCTCATCTCAATGAGCAGTTCGGATCAGGGCAGAGGATGCTCCAGCAGCTGGGGCTGTCCTGCTGGATGATAAAGCTTCAGTTTAGTAGTTATGGACTGGGAATGGAAAGTAACCTGGAAGAGGAACCCCTTGTTATGGGTGGTATGGGGGGGTCACACTTTACTCATCTCCTAGGCTCACAACATCCTCTTCCTTCCCAAACTTCTGTTTCTAATGAAGTTTGCTCCAAAGCCGATTTCCTGCTTTGTTTCCATCTGCAGCCTCTTTTCAATCCAATTAGTGCCTCGATCATAGTTCCTTGGATTCTGGTGATGGAGTTTGAGTGACCCCTGAGTTTGAGGTCCGTTGCTCAGACTGCCCTAAGGAGCTGCCTGATGTATTCACCTCCGCTTGCTGGAGCTGCCTGGCCCACTCTGAAGTGTTGGTGCTGTCTCCAAAGTAGAAAGCTTTTCAATTAAGAAGCTTACTTTTTAGGGCTCATTAAAAAGAGAAAGAGCAAGAGAGGGGTTTTGTTCTTTGTGAGTAATTATTATTAATGGCCTTTCTTCTTAGCAGAGGTTTGTTACCTCTGGAGGAAGGGGAATGCTGGCAGGCTCCTGCACAGGGGGACTGTAACTGGAAGTGACTGAGAATGATGTCTCCTACATTATTTCATTAGCAGCAGAAGACATCTGAGGGAATACGTGCTGGGGATACGGCTGGGCGTGATTCCCACCTCATCTCTGCAGACAGGAGCTGTTCCATTGCCATAGGAAGCCTTTCGTCCCCTGCAGCCCCACAATCACAAGGCAAACTCCCGGTAACCAAATGGAGCACAGCCCGGGCAAGCAGACAGGGGCTCACCGGAGTCTGCACCATGCAAACCACACTCCAGCCCCTCCATAAGCTGCCCCGGCCTCCCCCCTTCCCCTGCACATCAAAGCATCCCAGCACAACTCCGTACATGACCCACTTTTGTATCCAGAGCATCCGCTCCTGCTTGAAAGCGCCTAATGCCGCGGTAATCCCGGATGATCAAAGACTCCCACACCCACCCACAGGTACCACACAAACAAGCAGGAGCCCAGAGCAAGGCTGATGGATGAGGTGCTCTGGGCACAGACCCGTACAGTGCATCCCTTCCTGGAGCATCACAGGCTCTGAGCTCTGCTGGAGCAGGAAGCAGAAAATGGGGCATGTCCCTGGGAAGCCTGGTGTTGGCCCTGCTGGGAAATTCAAGCTGAGCAGGATGCCTGTGTCTGCCAGACGAGGGAAGCTCCTCTGTCCCTTGCAATACAGGAATGACTCAAGTGAGAAAGCTGGATCTTTGTGGAACGCGAGGAGCCACATATCTGCAGCATCGTTCCCTGCTCTGTTGGGCAGTGATGCATCAAACCCCCTGGAAATGCTGAACGTGGGGCATCCCCCTGCCCCTACCCTGGCTGCTGTGCTTGTTATCTGGGAAATCCAGGTTCAGGTTCTCTGCAAATGTGGGTGGGAAGTGGCATCAGCAACCTCCACTTCTGCTGCTGAGGGGTGCTTACTGCAAGGGATGGCCTGAGAGCTACTTCACTGTTCTATTTCTGCAATGGTTCTGATGAATGACAAGGTTTTGGAGAAGGATGGAGAGGGCTTTCCATGACCCCACCAAACTCTGTTACCCTTCAGGGACAGGCTAGCCCCCCCACTGAAGAACACTTGACTGATGGCCAGGGCTCTACATCACAGCCATCGCCTCCCTGTTCATACTAATTGTCTTCCTCCTCACCACTCCTGCAGAGTGACAGATGACATGGGTTTAGTGGAGATGGGATTCCCCTGGCACTCCTCTGTAATCCCTCTAAGCCATGAATGAGGATGTAGGCAGGACAGGGCACATGGGGCGCAGCCTTCAAATGCGACGTTCCTTCTCTATCTCTGTCATCCTTCACAGTCAGCCCAGACCAATTTTTCCCCCAGGCATATTTCCTCAGCTAAAGCCACTTTGTTTCCTGTAGTAGGAGCAATAGAGACATTTCTCATGTTCAAAGGGTGCATTTTGGTATGGGTCCCTTGCACATGGGTGCCTCTTCACGCTACCATGGCACAGCCTGCCCCTTGGCAGCTCCCAAACAGTGTTCTTAGCAGAGCTGGGCCATGGGGAAGGATGGCAGCAGTTGGAAACAGAGCACTGGATTCAACCCCCTCTTCAGAGTCATCACCTCTGTCTATTATCCCATTATGCAGACCAAACATCTCCAAACCTCAGGTCACTAGCAAACAGGCTGGGTGATGAGGATGTGCCCCTGGGACCCACCTCAGTGTTGGCCCTCCCTCTGCAGGGATGGGGAAAGGAGCCCTGAGGAGGATTACGGCATCCCCCTAACCTGTGGGGCTGTAAATCGCTGCCTGCTGAGTACCCATAATGTACAAATTGGAGGTAAGGTTACTCCAGAGAGCCAATTAGTGGAAATCTAGGCCTGGTAATGACAGTATGATCAGATCCTGCTCATATCTCTGGGCAGATAAGGCGCTGGGAAGCAATCTCCGAATGCAATAGCAGTTATTATTACAGCTTCACCTCTGGTCTGCAAAGCCTCTGGGAAGCTCTGTGTCAGGCAACATGCTGCAGCTCTGGGAGCGGGAAGGAGCTGCTTGTGGAGCATGGGTGTTGCCAGCTCTTCCCTGCTCCAGCCTCTGTGCAGGGATGGACATCTCTGTCACCAGGGATGGTGAGGTGCAGGTGCTCCGGCTGCTGTCTCTGCCTCTACCAGGCTATGAGGAGTGGGGGATCCGAAGCAGATATGATTGTTGGCAAAGCATCCTCTGGATGCACTGTGTGTGTGGGATGTGCAGTGAGGCTGAAGTTGGACCCAGGGCCCTCAGGAGCTGGAGCTGGGTGTTCTGTATGCACCAAGTGTGTGCTTTGAACCAGCTGCTTCCAGTAATTGTTGTGAAATTAGAAGCTGCATAAGACTGGGCACAGAGCAGTAAAGGATCCTAAGTCTCCCTGATGGTTCTGGTTGTTAATGTCTGCCTGTAGCTTAATTACACCATCAATTCCATTAAATAGTGCAGGAACTAACTGGGATTTAATGAATACATGGAAAGGAATAAATTGGACTTACACTGTAGCTGATATCCCTTTATGGAATTGGAAGAAACTGGAACGGAGATTCAATTTCTACGGAGCAAAATTAGGGAAAGAAAGGAATAGAGAACAAATGCCTGACCTGTAGCGGCAGCTCCAGCACTGGGGTGGCAGTGTGCATGGGATGGGGCACCCTGGGAGGGACATGAACCCGGTGAGCACGGTGTAGCTGCATGCACGGCTCTGCCAGGGTGCTCCCGAGCTCCACACCTTCCTGCGGGATACAGGCCTGTCCCTTCCTCCCCTTGCTTTATCTCCACGTTTCAGTGGAAGGTGTTTGCTTGTTTTGCTTTAATAACTCCACACTGTTTGCTCTCGAGGTGTTGAAGCACCCGGACACATTTCCTCTGTGTTGACGAGGAGCAAACAGTCCAGCAGAACACGGGCTCCTGGAAACAGGCAGTGTTTGCGGAGGAAATCCAGAGGCGTTCCTGGATTGCCTCATTGAGAGGGAACATTGACACTGCTTGTTCTGTCTCACGCTGCACCCTGAGTGAGAGCTGGGGTGAGATGATGCTGAGCGCACTCGATGCTGGTTTTGGCATGAAGGGAGCTGCGTCCAACGTGAACTGCAACAGGTTGAGCGGGAGGGCCTGTGGAGAAGGAATGAGTTATTCCCATAGCAAGTGCCCTGCTCAGGCTTTCCTATCGGCTTTGCATGGCGGTGCAGCCAAGGCTGGAGAGCATCCTGATGCTGCTGAGTCATCAAGCAGCCGCGTTAATTAGAGCAGAGGCTTTCAGCTGCTGTGGTTTCCCAGGGCTGGAACCAGCCAGCGTTGCCGTGTCCTCCTCCCTCTGGCGATGAGCCGCTGAGGCAGGGCGTGCTCCCATTATCCGGGCAGTGATCCGCCTATAGTCAGCGCTCGGCAAACACACCACCAGCAGCAGCTGGGCAGCGCTCGGGGGCTGCCAATTCAGCCTCTCTTACCCCGCGTTCGGGTTATGCTGAAGCACAAAGGGAGCTCAGGCAGAAAGGCAACAAGCGGCGCTGCGGGGAGCAGCGAAACCGCGGCAGGCTGCGAGCGCTGCGCGCCGTGGAACTCAGCTTCTCTGCTGCCTCCGTCTCTCGGCCGCCCCACAAACCGCTGCCGGGCTCCTTCTCGGGAGCTGACACGGGAGTTTTTGCCGGTACACCCAGCTGAAATCCACGCTTGCTGACAGCTCAGCCTCCGCCGTGCCACGTGGGCATGTGCGAAAATAGCTGCGCTGCTCCCTCTGCATCCTCATGGGCGAGAGGAGCCGGGGATGCCCCGAGGGCAGCAGCATCAACAGTGGGATGAGGCCTGGCTGGCTCCTGCCTTTGCTGCTTGCTTTTCCCTGCCCACATTTGGCAGCCTTCCCTCACCTTTCCCTTCCCCGCACTAAGATGGGATGTGTCAGGAGAGCGGCAGTGACCGATGTGCAGGGCTGATGGTGTGTATGGCGATGGTGAAAGGGGTCGCGACTCTAAGTGCTCATCAGGATGAAGGATGATGAGACACTTCCCTCCTGTCCCTCTGTAGTGATGCTCGGGCTGCCAGGGCTTTTAGTTTCTGTTCCCTCTGTTAGTTCTCTCCCTATTTATTTGTTTAATGAAGTTATTTGCTTTAGGTTTCTCGCTGCTCCATCCTCTCCCTGCCTCCCCTCTGGCTTCTGCAGCTGTTTGTGTTGGATCCCGATCCGTTACCACTCTGAAAAATTAATTAGGTGCTTGGATGGAACCTGGAACTTGAAATTGTGTCTGTGGGAGCTCCATAGCTGCAATCCCGAGGCCACTTTGCAGTGAGCAGGGGACATGGGACCCGTTGAGGTTTGCTTTTTCCCTACTCTATTTGAGAAATAATGTTGCTCTTTTAAGCCCCTGCCTTTTGTGCCTGTTTTCTTTTCCCTTATCACCAAACAATAGGACTTGTCCTGCCGTTAGCCATTACGTGAGAGTGCATCCTGAGAGCTCAGCGTGTGCGGGGGGCTGGAGAAAGGGATGCTGCAGTACCATCGGCAGAGCTGGGGCTCCAGCCCTCCAGCAGCCCCATCCATTCTTCCTGATTAAAGGGTGGCCCCAAACAGTGAGGAAACCACAGCAGCCCCCTCTTCATTGTCTCTTCAATGAGTACATGCTCAATGAAGCGCAAGTACCGCCTCTCCCCAGCATTAGCACATAAAGGCTTGGAAATGTGAGCAGCCACTAACAAATTACTCCCCAAATTGACAGTTTGGGTTTTTTTCCCTTTCCTGTAAAACAAAACCGATGCCAGGCTCTTCCTTACCGCTCCCTTTCGTTTTGTTCTAAAGGATCAGACTCAGGGGCTCCAGCGTGAATAAACTCAGATTTATGTCCCCATCAGCCGGATCCTTAAACTTCGCCAGTACTTAAAACGTACACGTTTTAACTTGAAAAATCACCAGGTTTGTCGAAAGGAAGGTTTCTCCATAAAACAGGAAACTGATTTGAAGGGAGAAATCCTCCACCGAAGCGAGCCCAGGCACTCATAAAAAAGTTAAACCAGGCATAAAGGGAAATGTCAGCTCTGGGGGAGAGCCAGATGTCTCTCTGCTTTTCTCTCCTTTTTCATACTTTTATAACCTAGATCAGATTATAGGAGAATATATGAATGTCTCGGGCAGGGAGGGGGATGCAGCAGGAGGAGGATTGCGTTTCCAGCCTTTAACTTGGTGTAATGTGGAGCGTTCGACAAAGAAAAACAGTTTTTCATTTCTAAATAAAGCACTTGCGAGTGACACGTTTATTGCTGGCGAAGAATTACTCAAATAAGAGACATTGTCAGCTATTTATTTTAAAAGCTTTTTTTTTGTTAGTTTGGGAGAAAAGAGACATCAAAAGCCCTTTCCATTCTGCTCAGTATTCCTTTAAACGCTTTAAAATACAGTGGATTTTCCGAACCAAACTTGCCTTTCTGGTGCTCCCAGGGCTCTGGGGGGCCCTTGTGGGGAGCTGGGGGGCAGAGCTCCCGTCCCAGCTGAAGGAAGCCCTATGGGTCATACAGAGGATTTGCTGGATGATGCTGGATCATGCTTTTGCTATTCCACTGCATTATGGCGTTATGAATTATGGCATTTTTCAGGCTCACAACGTGATGTGGATGGCCAGGATGTGTTGAAATGGTGGTGTTGAGCTGCTGAACCCTAACATAGCTCAAAAGCAGCCCTGGCCTATTGCTACCCAAGGCAATGCATTGCTGCCCTCACCTCGATGCCATGGAGACTGGCAGTGCTGCACCAGCAGCTTCCAGGAGGGAAGAGAAATGGAGACCCCGAGGGCTGGGAGCGCAGCAACCTGTAACTACCACAGCGCAGGAGCCGAGCCAAGCGCTGCACGCTGGGACCTGGTGATAGCAAATGCACAGGGGCTCGTGGCTCCATTTATCCAGAGCACTGTGAGTCCCCGGAGCTGCTGCAGGAATGTGCCTCCTCTTTGTGTCTGGAGGAGCAGGAGTGAAGAAGGCAAAGAGAGGAAAGGTCAGGGATGTGATGGGCTGGGGCCGTGTGGGTCCATGCAGATGCTTTCACCCTCGGCTTGCCCTCCCTTCTCCGTGTAACTCCAAGTACCCTCTACTTCATCTGTGCCATTTTGTATTTGTCCTTTCATCAGCTTTTCATCTCAGGTACTTTCTTTTCCCCACAGATTATTCCATGTCTCTTGCTTCCCCCCTTTTCTGTTCCATTCACTCTATAATTGGATCATTTGCAGTTTATAGGAGGGATGAGAAACAAAAGGTATTGACAACCCAAGCATCCAAAATTATACGTCAAGCTCAAAAAAAGGGAGATGAAAAGAAAATCTGGATCCTCTTTCTCTGCATTCTGATTTCTGAATGCACAGAACTCATTAGTTTACTGTGTTCAGGGCTTTTTCTGCGTGCGTGTAAACTAGAAACCTACTTTTAGGAAGAGCTGTAGCCGGTTGACTCCAGAGGCTGGGGATTGGTGAGAAACAACAGTGTCAAAGCCAGTGGTAACTGCTCAGCATTAAACCCTCTTCTCTTTGCGGGCGTAGTTTTACATTCAGGCCCAACACTTTTCACAATGGCCCTTGGCAAAGATGGTCAGCTATTCTCTGGACAAAAATGAGTGGGGTTTGACTGTGGAATGTTTGCAGCAAGTGGCTCCCAGCTACTCCGTGGCTGCAATTCCTGACTTCCAGCTCTGTGTGCTGAGAAACAGAGTGGCTGCTGCTCCTGCCAAACTTGGGGTTCAGCAGCTCTGGCTCCAGAGCATCACTTCTATTGCTGAAGCCCTTCCTGGCACCACGGCCAGGGCGCCTGGAGGCAGGGACCGAAGGCTCTGCTCGGGTCAGCCTGACAGCATCTGACCAAGCTCAGAGCAATTACTGCTGGCATCAGCCCAAGCCATCCATCTCGGTGAATTTCCCTCTGGGGGCTGCCCCGTTAGTAGCAAATAACTAATTATTGCTGTCAGCTTTAATAAAAAAACATTAGTTGAAAGATATTTCCCCCCTGTAACTTCTCGGTGCTGTATAAATTACTGGAGTCAAAACTAACTTCTAAATTGAGTAATTCCAGCCATTTGTCAGCCTCCAAGAACTGCTTTAATTAGTGCTGGTTAATAAAGTGTTCAGGTAATTAGCAGAACACTTGTCCTGCCTCTGCTTTTTTTTCCTTCTCTTGCTTATGACAACTCAAGACCATTAATTGGCATCCAGGCTTCAAGAGTGAGTGGCCTTTTCTAGTTTTCCCTCTTCCTTTGTATTAAGGTATCGGTGAGATGATTAATGATTACTCATGGAAGTCGTCTCCACTGATGGAGTTCTGAGAGTTCTCCTTCCTCTTCCTGGCTGGTTTTCCCGTGAGGGACAGATCTAAAGCAGCCACAGCATCTGATTCCCAGCGGGGAGCCGGGAGGATGCACTAAGGGAGCATCTCCTGTCTGCAGTGAACGTGACACTGTCAGCAATGCACCTTTGTGGGGCTCCTCCTGGGCCAGGGAGCTTGGAGCTTGGCTTCCATCCCAGAAACTCATCACTCCACCAGCGATCAGTGTTTAAACGTGCTGCTGTGCAGGGAGACGGGCCATGATGGGCACTGCAGCACCATCCTCTTTGCCCTCTCATCTTGCTCTGGTTTCAAATGCTGCCTATGCCCATTACCTGGCTCCGGAGCAAACTGCTCCAGTGTGTGGCTTCCACTGGGTAGAACCTGTCTTTTTTCACCTGGCCAGACGATTGTGACCCTCAGCAGCCAAATGGCTGTGACTGAGAGCACTGGAGGGGCCCACAGGAACCAGAGTGGTGGGAAGGAGTGAAGGGCAGAAGCACAGCTGTTGGCTGTGAGTGGGGATTTGCAGAGGCTGTCAGGAATTAGGGCCTTCCAGGGCTATAAAAGGGCTGATGCTGGGGGTACAGGGGCTTTGTGTGCTGGAGAAAGTACAGGAGCGGAGAGGAAGGATTATGGATGAGAACAGGGCAGCGAGCAAGCCCAGGAGGTGAGCATGGCATGAGGCACAAAGAGGAGCTCTTCAGTGCTCACTGGGTCCAGGCTCCTCTCAGGGTTTGCATATTGGTCTTGTGCTGTGGGAAGCTCTCCTCTGCTCCTGAAGCAGCTTCTTCTGTCCCTGTGACTGCCTCTCCCACGGCTCACTTGGCAGGCAGCTGAAAACGGCTGGATTCCTTGGGTTTGCTTGGTAAATAGAGCTGTTTGACAGATGCTCATGCTTCACATTTTAAATGCTTAAGGATTACTTAGTCTTGAAGTTATCCTCATGGAAAGATCCGCACTCTTTGAGGTTAAAAACCAGCAGGGCTCCAGCTTGGCAATGCAATGCCAGAGGGATATTCCGGTGCCATTGTGCAGCCCAGGGGGATGGGAAGCTCTGCAAAGGGTCCTGGCCAGGACAGGGCTCAACTTTCAGTCCCCATCTCAGTTGAGCAACACACAAAGACCCCTCCATGAGAGTTAAACCCAGCACTTTCCTGTCCTTTAACCCATAGTGATATGTCACTGATCAGTGCAGTTGATTCTAATAGCTCCCCAGGTAGATTTGGGAGAGCAACGAGTTGAACATAAAAATCCCTTTATTATTGCCATTTTGCTTTTATATACCCATCAAGCTTTCATATTTAATCTCCTACATCACAATAGCTGATCATTTTTAACATTTGACATTGATAAAGTACCCGCTGCTATTATTCTGACACACTATAAAACATTACACCCATTTGCAATAGAAAAGGCAAAGAATCAATACTCAGCCCCATTTTCCAGCAGGGCAGTAAATCACAGGGAGCCTAACAAATTGTTTTAAATCTAAGCACCTTCAGAACCAATAAAGAACCCAACTGATCCCTGTCCATTGTCATACCTGTCACACATCTTTTCTGTTAAATGGGCACCTGGGTGTTCATCCCAAAACAGCCAGCCCATTGCCTTGGTCCCATTGGGGAAGTTCTTAGGGGTGCAGCTGGGAGTATGTGTTGTGGATGTGCCATAAGTTCCTTTGGGCAGCTGGCTGGGATTGTGTGGGAATGCTCTACAAGTTACCTCTGGTGAAGGATGCTGGATAAGACTCATGCTTTGCTCAGTGCTGCAAAGCAAATTGATGCTCCTGATCGGGCTGCAGGGTCAGCCCTGTCTGTGGGTGTTGCAGAAATGGTCCCACATTGTTTGCTTCCTAATGCGTCTGTTGCTGGAGGGCAGTGACCTCACTGTGTGTGAGGGTGTCCGCATTGTCCTCGATGCTATGAGTCGTGTGCAACACCCGTGTATCCATCCTCTCCTGCTGCGTGGGTGCTTAGACATGGAAAGGTATCGGGAACAAAAAGAAAGCACGTGGTTTTTCCATCTGAGATGACGACTGCACAGTTTAGAAGTGGTTTTGGCACGGCTGCTGTCAAATAGCTCCTCAGTAACACGGTTTATCTGGGCAGACTGATCTGTAGGGACCTGGCTCCCAGACCCAAGCATGACATTTTAAATGTGTCTTCATTTCATTTGTAAGGGATTAAATGAATGTGTTTTGACAAGATTGATCATATGGAGGTTTGGGTGATTTCTCTTTGTGGCTTCAATCTATAGCTTGTAAAACTGGTAGAATATTATTGTGTCTCATTAAAGTAATGCATGGCTGGTGGGTGCTGCTGCACATGGGAAACAAACGGTCAGGGAGTTCCCTCTGTAGAGGCTGCCCCAGAGGGGTGATGGCAACATCACCTCCCGTGTCACCTCCCATGTCAGTGTCCTGGAGATGTTCCCTTGGTCCCAAGTTAGAGGTTTATTTAAGCTGCACTCTGGGGAAGGATGCTCTAGGCTGACTCGTGCCACTAACACTGGCTGAGAGGAGAAGGCACACTCCGGTCCCTCTGTTTCTGTGTATACCCATACCTTTAGCCATAACGTCCTTGTTATTCTTGCCATTCCAAGTGTGGTGCCTTGTGCTGGTGCTGTGAGGGTACCCCAGGGGTCTGCTTTGGTCTTTCAGGCCCTCATCTTGCAAACCGTTCTGCAGCTTTGGGCACTGAGGCTGGATGGCAGGATCGGGTTTTCCCTGTGGGATGAGGGTTTTTTGCTGTTTACACTCTTGGTTTCAATTTCATTAACCTTGTGACCACTGTTACAAGCTGCCTGCCCTCCACAGCCATAGGAGAAAACCAGGGCAAAAACCATCTTTAAAATCAGCCAAATGTCTTTAAGCCCAGAAGCCTGGGGAGACCCTTGCTGGCTTGCCCCTGCTCTAGAGATACTCGAGCCTTGCAGCTCCTTTGGCAAAAGGGGTGATAAATCACTGTCACCCTCCTTATGGAGGCAGGGAATCACAATGTGCTGCCTCGGGGCAGCAGCAGCATGGGGGTTCCTGGACCCCCTCGGGGTTTGTGGCCTTTGTTAAGGTGTTGCATGGAGAGGCCACTTCAAGGCCTTGGATGCTGCGCTGGACATCTGCCCCTCCACATGGCTTTCAGCCCAGCACAATTGCAATCAGCTTCTGAACTGTTTCCTGTGCAATTGGTGCCAGTGGGACCATTGGGAATGGAGAAGGAGCATGGAAAGACAAGTGTGTTTGTTCCACTGACCGAAGAGATACCAAAAGGCTTTGCAAGGCTGCGCTGGTCCCAGTTCATCCCACGCTGCTTGGGATTTCCTCCCTTGCTAAGTCACAGCCATTTGTGATGTTGCTCTCCAGCACACGGCTGAATGGAAGGAAATAGGAGAGGACTTTTTCTCTCTGCTGTTCTCAACTTGTCGACATGACTTGTCTCCTTCCTGGCTGGGTCCAGGCTTAGGAAGCCATTGCACTTGGACAGCAGGTGAAGGCAGCAATCTCCAAGGTGTTTGCTGGCAATTTGCATTGCTGCATTATGCATGGGGGCTGAAAGCACGGGAGCAGAGTACAAGGAGCAGGAAATCATTGTGGTGTTTTTAATCTGGAAGGCGAGATCGAAGTGCTGTTTGTAGGTTGTCTTTAATGGCCCCTCAATTGGTAATTAGTGTTATATTATCGCATATCTTTAATAGAATATTGATGCTGTTGGCAGAGATATAATCCCAGTGTCAAGAGCAATTCCTCTCTGTCCGGGGCGTTGTACTTATTACAGCAGAGCTGATAGCAAAGCTGCTCTGGTGCATCCCCAATCACTTGGATGTAGTGCTTCACCACAGGACATCACAGAAACACATGGTAATGACTTGCTTTGGGAGCAGGAGCTGCCAGGGAGGAGGTGCCAGCTCATCCCCACTGATCCAGACATGCAGGAATAGGGGCAGAGCCTCCCTCTTGGTGGAGCACAGTCAGGCATCAGCTCTTTGTCTAAGCACCTTCAGTTTCCATTTGAAAGCACATGAAACAATAATAAATACCAAGCCAGGAAAGTTCATCTCTATCCACAGCATGGTAATAAATGGGAACTTAAACAAAAAATCGATGCAGAGCTGTTCATTCCCACGTCCTCAAGGGGCTGGATTCAGGCATGGCAGGCTGCTGCAGCCAGCCCCTTCCCTTGGGGTGGTGTCCCTATGGTGCTGGGAAGCTGCACATCTTGGGAGCCTTTTCCCCTGCTGGAGCCCGGGAGGTCTCATTTATTGATGGGCGTCAGACCCTGGATTCATTTAGCTGAGTTCATTTTACTTCCTGCACCTCGGGTCTATAGGAACTGTTTAATGAATCATATCCCAGCTCTTCCCAATGCGTACTCAGGCGCGGCTCAGGAAGATAACAGAGTCCTCCAGCAATTGCCTCTCAAGTGACAGCAAAGGGAAAGGAGGATCAATACTTCCTCTGTTATCTCGACCCACCAAGGACCGTCTGCTGTCTCTCCTTCCTCTCGAGCCCTCCTCTCCTCTCGCTCTGGTCAAGGATTTCCCAGCCATCTTTCAATGGCACAGGCAGCCCAGGGCGGCGGAGCACAGGCAGCATCCTTCAGCCTGGCTGATGGCAGCGATGCCCTGTCTGGAGTCCTGGGAAGGGAACCTTTAACTCCCTGCTTCTGCCCCAGCCCACAGACGTGCAGCAAGATCCCTGATGGAGCCCAGCCTCGGTCCCTCCCCTGGGATGGCCGCTCCGTCGCCCCTCGCTGGGGTGGCACTCGCAGCTCTGATGGATGTGCTTGCTGAAAGAGTGTTGCATCCCAGCGGAGAGATGTTGTGCGTGTTCCTGGTACAGCGTAATGTCAAATATCAATCATGCACGATAAGCACAGTTTGAAAGCAAAGGACGCTTCAGAAGAACAGGAGAGAGGAATTTCAGGGCTAATTTGGAGCCCTGGTTCCCCCAGAACAGGATGGGACCAGAGAGGGGACCCCCACCAGTGGTTCCTGGAGGAGCTGGGTTTCTGTGTAAGCTCAGCACCATTCTTTTCCCCTGGGATGAGAGAGTTCTGTTACTGCAGAAACCATTGTACCAAGATGGCCACAAACAACATCCCATGCTCAAGGCTGCTTGAAGCATCCCAAACCCTGTGAGCTTCTGGATTGGCAAAATCACTTACGAGAAGCTTTTGAGAAGAGGGAGAATTTCTCTTTCCATAGGACCTTAAAGCTCCTTCTGTGACTCTTGGGCTGGTTCTCCCTTGTCCCCTCATTTCCTTCCACCAAGGGGAGCTGCAAACCCATCTCAGACAGGAAGATGGTCCAGACTTTGGGCTCCTGCTCTGGATTCCTCCAGGATAATCCCAGCAGCCACGGCTGCCATGCCTCTGCAGTGGCTCCAGCCTGGCTCTCCCATTGGATCCAGCATTCTTGGCTCCTTCACTCGTGAGCCCTGATTTAAAAGCAACCCATGAATGCCTGCTCTGATGTGTCAAGCCACCTTAAACAACCTTGTGCTGGAGCAGGCACAGTAAATGTGCTGGGGCTCCGCTGCTTCCATTTGCGTGTCTCCCTGATTGATTCCTTTTTTCCCTTTCAGTGCCTTCAGCCTCAATTAAGTAAAATGGCTTAGTATGTGCCTGCATTACAGTCATAGTCCCATTGACATTTACACTTGAGCATGGTTTTTTTAAGCACCCTACTCTACGGGAACCTTTAAATAGCCTTGTTTCCATTTTGTTGCGTGTCAGTGCTGATGACAAGGTACAAAACTCTCCAGGAGATGAGCAAGGAGGCACGAGCTGCAGAACCTGCTCCTCTTTCTGCGCACACAAGCTTTCTGTAAGACTCGGAAGGTTAAAGCCTGAGCTCCATGGATATGAAAGAGAAAGCTGATGAAAACAGATCCCAACTCTGCAGGCTGGAAGCATTGATGCTGTTGCCCAGCGCACATGGGGCACAAGCCATGGCAGTGTGCGGCATGCTGGCTGACTGCTGCTGGAGGGATGCAGTGCAGCACAGCATCCCATTCCCAGTGACTCCCAGCTGTGTCTAGAGCTCTTGGGAATCTTCATCTGTAGTCTTTAAACCAATCCTGGAGCAGGGATATGGTGGATGGGAGCCACTAACGAGCGTTTTCTGCTTCCAAACGCTCCCAGTGTGTTCCAAAGCCTGGATGAATTTAACTTTTAGCAAGATACCAGCAATCAGAACTCTCTTCTTCGTAGCCACAAAAGCATCTGCAGCGAGGTCTCCCGGATGGTGACGGCGCTGCACATTAGCATATATTTTCTGAAGAGCTGAACCATCATAAGCCTGGCCTTGAAAGCTATTCCGAGTGTTTACAGCTTCTATGAGGCCCCCCGGGAGAGAAGGATCTTACACTGCTGCAGACAGTGCTCGGGAGATCTGTGATAAACATTCCACTTAGGAGCAGTTTTGCCTCCACCTAGCTGGCTCCTGTAAGCACTCCCTCCCACTGCTGGTTACTTCCCCCTGGATCTCCCTTGCCCGGGCTGTGGCTTGCAGCAGAAGTGATTCTGGTGGCACAAGCAGAGGGTTAAGGGGTTGGGCAGGGAAAGGGCTGCGGCAAGTGGAAAGCTTTGGGAATGGAAGTGACATCTCCCTGTAAATACCTCACTGGAAATAAGAAAGAGAGGGCGAGACATGAGGGAGACAAAGCAGCTGCATTGTGAGCATCGTGCCGCTTGCAGTTTTCCAGGAGGCACTGGGGGGTTTCTGAGCCTACCCAAACATGTGTGTTCTGTCCTATTACCCCATCCTCGGGATCCCGTAACCATGTCAACCAGAAGGGAAGGCAAGGAAAGCAAGCAAAAAAAAAAAGGGAAAGGAAAGGGAAGACTCAGCCTGAAACCCACTATCTTTTGGATTATGTGAAGCACACGAGTACCTGATCCAGCTAGTGAAATTACAGGGTGTTACAGCCTTCTGTTTATAGTGGGATGTCACAAGTTGTAACGATCTGCTATATCATTATGGGAGCAGATGCCAAACTCAGATCTCTACATGTTTATAAGAAGCTTCCCTCTTGCTGTAGCACTGTGGAGGGGTTCAGAGCTCCCTGGCAAGTTGGGAGGATGGGGATTGTGTTTGCCTGGGGGCACGTGCAAGTGCAAACACAGCTGGGAATGAATGTGGTGACACATGGGCAGGGGCTGCTGGAATACCCACCCCATCCAGGAGTGATGTTGAATTACAGCTGCATTGCCATTGTCCTCACTTGAATTCCGTGTTTCTATTAAGAACTTCAGCACAGAACAGAAACCATCCATTCTGATCACAGTGCCTGTAAGTACATGAGGATGGCAACCAGGGAGGCTCTGATCAGAAAGCTTGGACCAAATATAACAGGCAGAAAATCCCTGTCTGGTAGATAACATTGAACTGGCAACAACAGCCACGGAGATGAGCAGCCTCGAGCCTGGCTGCGGCTTTGCTGCTGCCTCACCCCAAAGCCTGGAATCTCCAGGCAGTGATTTGAGTGGGACAACCTGTGAAGATCAGCAGTCCCATCTCTGTGCTACTCCATGGGCGCCCCTCTGACAGACCCTACTGCTGGCTCAGGTGAGCAGAGGAGGGTCTGCCCATTGCTCAGGGGGCTCATGGTGTTATTCCCAGTGCAGATGCTGCATCCAGCACTGCACATCTCCAGTGCAAGTGATGGTGGAGGCCCCTGACAACAGCAGCGTAGTTCCCTGCATGAAATAACCCGAGAGGAGCAACAAGCAGTGAGCCTCTTTGCAGGCATTTGCCAAAAAAATGTGTGCCTGAATAGCAAGAGAAATAACAGAATTGCTGGAGCTGGTCTGCGGGGCACAGCAGTGTGAACGGCATGTTTTATTCAGTGAGGAGCAGCTGCAGTACCTGGAGCAGAAATTCAGCTTGTTGAGGACTAATCTGGGCAGATCACTGAAGCTTTGGAGAGTCTAACCAGCCAGAGAGCAGATCTCTTCTTTGATGCAAGATGCTTCTGCAGAGGGGGTCAACTTCCCGCCTTCCCCCTGCGTGGTGGGATCCCCGTGCCAAGACCCTCCACGGAACGAACCCCAAACTTTGCTCTTGCCAAGCTGCTTGTACAGTTCCCAGTCCTCAGCTGCAGCCCCTCGCCCTCATCCCAACCAGCTCCTTGGCTGCTGCTCCATGTCCTGGGTGAGCATCCCAGGTGTGTTTGAGCCTGCAGCCTGCCCCTGGTGATTGAGGTCAGGCAGGTGAGGTCGTGACAGGCTTTTATTCTCCTTTCTTCTGTGTGCAGGGGTTGGAAGATGAAGTCAGTCAAATCCTTCCTGTTCAGGGCAAAGAGCAACTCTTGCAAAGGCAAAAGCCTGGCCAGTGCAGCTCCTCACATGCCTGGAACACGAGGCGCTGGGGCAGGAGGGAGGCAGGAGAGCATCCCTAGAGCCAAAGCTGTTGCCTCGCTTCATCCAGCGGTTATTCAAGGTCTGTGATGCCTTTTGCTTGGCCAAGTCAAAGCACTCTGTTCTGAGCCACATCCTCAGTGTTTCATATCAGGCACACAACTGAGCCTGGAGTTTCTCTTCACACATTTGCCTGGCTTCCTAAAGGCTAACTTTATGTTGACCAGCACTCAGCATTCCCAATCCACACAGCTCATGGTGGATCCTGACCGTGGCCAGACCTCCGGGACCACACTGGGGCCATTGTGTGAGCCCCCTCATCCCTGGCGGGATGCCGTGCCTGGCAGAGAGGGCCTGGCCAGTGCTTTCAGGAAATGGCTCCAGCTTGGAGAATGATTTAGGGGAGACAATTTAGAAGTCAGGATGATTAATGTGTGTGACTTCTCCGGCATGCCGGAGGGGATAAATCAAGGTGGAATGGGGAAGCAAGGCATAAATCCAGAGGGTGTCTGCGTGGGGCTGGCATGGAGGAAGGTAAGGCTCATCCTGGGCAGCCCCGGTGCATTCATACCACTGGCTGAGGCTGCTGCTGGTGAGGATGAGGAGGGTTCCATGCGTGCAGAGGTTCCACTTGCCCAGGGCACTGAGCATTGCTTGGTCGAATCCTCTCCCATGGCATCCCGTGGGCACACGAGGTTACATTACCTGCAAGGGAAGGAGAAGGGAAGGATCCAGGAGCTGTCCTGGAGCCCCTTGCAGAAACCCAGGAATAATTTGTGAAGATGAAGGAAGCAAAAGGTCCGTGTGTCTGCAGGAGGAGAGGAGCGGGGGGGGGGGAAGGGAGATTTTATTACAGAAATTTGCCAGAGAGACTCTTTAATAATGTAATTCATCTTTCTGTCAAACACGTCACATTAGTGCAGTGAAAAGGAACTTTGAGAAGATGAATTAAGACTTAAATACATTTAAATGACTTAAGAAATATTTAAATGCAATACAATTTATTTTCTGTGTAGGCTTGTTTCATGCCCAAGTGTCTCTGCCACTTCAGAGGCCAGTCCAATGCCTGTGAAGTAGGCATGCAGCTCTGCATAAGCAATGCCACTTCCAATGGCAAGGAGACTTGAATCAGTGCCCAGGTACAGGATGGGGACTCACTATGCCGCGGGAGCCAGACCCCTCCCTCCCCACATCCGCCTCTGCTCTGGCTCTGGAGGAGCGATGTGAGAGGGGAGAGGAAAGGAAGGAAGAGCAGAGCCCGGAGCTGCTGCTTGTTCTGCAATGGTCGGACTAAAAATAGCTCGGCCGAGGCTTTCTGCTGGTGGGTGCTGTGTGTGCTGAGCACCCGCTCCTCCTGGCGCAGGAGAGGAGTGCTCCCTGCTCCCCCCGTTTGTCTGCCTTGTGCCGGGGGCTTCGGGTGACTCTGGGTTTGTTTCTGCTCCTCAACCCAAAGTGCTTCTCGAGAGAAAAGCCACAGGAAGGCGCTGGGAGTCATTCAGCTTCTAGGAAATAAGAAGTGGGAGGGATGCTGAAGCACAGAGCTTGGTGAATGCGGCTGCAAGAATTGAACCTTCGCTGCCACAAAGCGTGCTCTGAAAGCCTTCCATTGTGTCCCTGCACCCATAGAAATGGCTGGAATTGCTTCCCAAAGTCTTTAAAGGAGCTCTGTATAAAAAGGCACGCGGCTGCTCTGTGGCAGAGGAAATGAAAACCCTCAACAGCAGCTTGTCTGTGTGCACTGGGAGGGAAGGGTTCATCTGGAAACATCCTGCTTTCCATCGGCTCTCCCTGCATGGGGCAAAAGTGGCATAGCTTTGCTCGGGAGGAAGGGTGTAGAGGGCATCCACCCTGACTGAATGAAGAAAACACGAGGCACATGCTCCCTGTTGTAGCAGTGTGGGAGAGCATGGGATTGCTCAGGGATGGAGAGCACTGGCAGGAGCACGTGTCCTGACCCGGCACGTCGTCAGGTGCAGGCTCAGCATCGCCCTGAGGTCACCAAGTTAACTGGAGCTGGATTTAAACAGGAGCTGCCTAATTTGTGATCAATAACAACATTTGTAAGCGTGCAGAGGAGGCAGAGGGCTGATCAGCCAGTGGCTGCCAAGGTCAAAGGGTTCCCCCGGCAGCAACAAGCTGGCTCTGTGAGCAGGCACACCTTTATCTCCCTCTGAAGCAGGGCACGCTGCTCTGCCGGCATGAGCTGGTAGCGTGGGCCACTCACGAGATCTATGTAATTACACTGAGCATGTGGCATCCGTGACTTGAAGCCACCATGGCCTGGAAGGGGATAGCTCCAACGGAGCCATTTGGGCTGCCCGGTGGAGGGAATGTTCTCCCTGTGCTTGGACTCCATTCTCAGGACAGCGTTTTCCTGCTGGCCTCCCCATCCCTGATGCTCAGCCGATCACAGGGTGCGGAGGTTTCAGTGCAGCAGAAGCACACAGCAGTGTGCTTGGTCTGGGTGACCTTCCCCTGTCAGTAAATGATCTTTCCTGAGAGTCCTCTCCTTGCAAACATCCTCCACCATTGGCTTAAATGGGGCAAGAAGCTTTTGCTCTACAGATAACGTCATTAGAGCAGACTGGTTTTGCTAAGATCACATTTCTCCAACTATGAAACCGCAGGTGCGGTAGCTCCAGCTTTGTTTCCTTGCCCGTTACCGAGCACTCTCATCATGACACTGTGCAGAAATCCCTCTGAGTTATTTCAGTATATAATAAATGTCAAAATGCAGCGAGACCCCATTGCCATGCTGCCTGTGTATTTATGGAGCATCATCCTGGGGCACAGGAGAGCCGGTGGTGGGTGAGGGCATGCAAACAGGACCCCTGTTCACCGTCAGCCTGCCCTGCTTTCCCACCTCCATCTCATTTTCAGACATCGCCTCCTGCTGAAACACAAACTGATGAGCTCCCCGATGTGACAAATAACTGGTGTATAATTGGTGTAAGTTGTCAGAGGCGTTCCGACGCGCTCCCGGTTGGATGTGCTGCAGTCATGCTGCATTTTAGACTCCCCTGATCTCGAGTCCTGTCTCCGCAGAATTTACAAGCAGGATCTGAGCACACGTACATGCACAAACATGCTCGGGAAGAGAGCAAGAGCTTGTGCTTGTCTTTCCCATCCTAATCAGGAGGCGTTATCCTTCCCCAGCCTGATCTGTGTGGAACTGGGGCCACCGTGACATGGCCTACAAAGGCGATGTCACTGCAAGGCATCCTGCTGGCTTTGGGTCTGGTTCCTGGAATGCAATCTGATGTTCAGGGGAAAACCAGCAGATTAGAGACTGTTGAAAGTGAGGGATGTCAGGGAGCAGGAATGGTGCTTTCCAAGGGCTCTCAGGGCTGGAGGGACCCCGGGTTCCTCACTTCGTGGCTCTTTTCAGTCTAAGCCTCTCTCTGTCTCTTTTGCTCTGCAGAAACCCATTACTGCATGTGATATATATTCGGTCAACCTCAGATAAGTTTTCCCCCTTGCCTTTATTTTATGTCCTCTGCAGGGTTTCAGGAGCTTTAGAATCTTTTGCTTCCCTTTCCTATGACGAGTTTTATGAGGTTTTAATTACTCTTGTTTATTGTTATCGTGCTTTAACTGCCTGCTGGGTCCCTCCGAGCCCGTGAGGGAGCAATTTATAAATAATACTAGGTTTATTATTGCGATTATTCCCCAGCTTCCCTGCATTCTCCACGCCTCCCTCTGCCCCTTCCCTCTTTTACAGGCCTTTCTGTTGAGTTCCTTCCTCTCATAAGTCAGACCTGCCAAACCCTCTTGGCTTCGTTTCCACTCGACTTTAATGCTCTTTCTTCCTGCTTCTGGCCAGGTGCCTCGAAGTGTAACCGTGCTGGAGGAGTTACTACTGCATGTAGCCCTGCAGCAACATAGCAAACAGCCTCAGGCACCACCTTGGACTGCGACCACTCTAACCCCAAGGTGCTGGGATGGATCATGGTGCATCCTCGCAGCAGTCACTGACTGTCAGTAGGGGTGAGAGCTGCAAAGCGCTGCGGCTCCTGGCCTTGCCTTGCTTTGTGTCTGGGGCTGATGGTGTGGGCATCGCCCAGTGCGCTGGGCAGGCAGAGGTATGTGAGTGAAGCTGCTGCTGCTGTACCCAGGAGCCACAGTGGTGGTGCCTGGGTGGCTGGTTCATCTCTCCTGTGCGCTCACTCCCAATGGATATCTCTGCTAATGAGTTTGCTGGCAGGAGCAACTGCATGGACAGCAATTTTGCAGGCACTGCCTGATAGAAATGAAGTTTGAGCTCATAAACACAAGGGCTGTTGACCATACCTGGTGCTAGATGCCCTGGGATGCACACCCAGGACTGATGTCGCTGTGGGGGTTTGGCCATGCAGTGACTGGGATGTGTGGGGCAGGAAACATGAAGTTTTATTCCCTGACTACCAGAGGAGGGAAATGGAAGCAAAACGTATGGTTCTTTGTTAGGTACCACATGTCGGGCTCTGCTGCTGTTCTTGTACTGGAGCACCCACCTGCGACTGGCACCGCATTCCCAGGAGCATCTTCACTCCCCCTCAAGCCCAGGTCTCGCCTCTGGCAGCTCTAATGAGGGGGAAGCAAATCCAGGCTGGCAAGCAAGTGCGTGTTGCACCTCTCGCTGCAAAGAGATTGTTAGAGCCGGATTAAATGGGTTTAAGGAAAACGTCCTCGGGATTGGAGCTACAAATGGCTTTTTGATCAAAACAACAGCGTTCATTTTGAAACCCAAACTGTTTCATTAAACATGTTCGGGCTTTGTTTGTTTGTGTCAGAAGCGATAGGTTTGAAAATTGAAAACTTTTCAATGTTGTTCTATCTCGGACTTTCAATGAAGAAGTGAATGCACTTCAAAGGTGATGGGGAAGAATAAGAACAATTAAAAATTCATTTCCTGGGAGGAAAAGGAGAGATGCAAACGATCGGGAAGAAGTTCACGGGTCTTTTTTCAGGCAAACTCCTCTTGGCTTGAAAGGTAGGAGATGGCATCTGGTGTGAATAGAATCGCGCAGGGTGCTTTTGTGTCGTTTGAAGCTGGAGAGGGGAGTCCACCGGGGATGCAGAAAGGCTTTACTGACACCTGACATTTGAGGCAATCTGCCCTTTTCCACAAGCAAATGCCTCAGAAGTGTTTTCATGAGCGGTGCCGATAATCAGGCTGCAATCCCAGGTCCCTGAAGTCAATAGGATCCTCTGCAGCTGCCGTAATGGGGCCGGTGTCTGGTGCTGACCTCAGCCAGGGGCAAGTCATTCAGGAGGGGAGCAGCCCCTCTGCCCTGTGCCCACCCCATGTGGGACGCAGCCTCCCTTTAGCAGCAGGGGGTTCTCCGGGGGGTGGTTCTGAGCACCACCATGGTGAAAATGCAGCATCTTTCATGCAGACAGGGAGAGATTATGTTTCGTGCAGTGTGAATTGCCTTGCTGAGGCGGGGGGAGGTCTGTGCCCTTCCATGACTGGGTAGAAATCTGTCTTCTACCAGGTGAGTCCTCTGGTTGTCCTTCTATTTCCACAGGAGGACAATCTGCAGAGCATAAGGTCGCTCTCAGCTCCAGTTCAAGCGAGAGGGATGAAGAGGAGATATATGGCAGCTCTGGGCTGTGCTGTGATCCCAGCCCAGGTTGATGCTCGGGGCAGCTTGGCTGGTACCACTCATGCAACGACCACAGCTGCCAGCGCATCCCCAAGCCAGGCACTGGGGGGACTGGATGCACAGTCGGCCGGATCCTGCTGAAGGTGGAGACCCATGTAAAGTGAGGCAAAACTGAGCGTCCCTTTGCAAAGCGAAGCAGCTGGTTCAACTAATTATATGTTAAAAATTCCAGCAAGACGAGCGTACCAGAAAACAAACAGGCCTGGCAGCCAGGACGGGAAGACTTGGAAAGGATCCGCGCGCTTCCCTGCCTCTCCCATATGTGTCTGTGTAGACGCTGGCACCTGTGCAGCCATGTGTTCACATGCCGTGTTTACGGGCTCCAGCGAGCGTGTTTCCATATGGATCTGTGCAGGTCAGAGCTGCGGGGCTCTGCACCCCCATGCCACTCATGCCCGCGGTCCCCTGCGTGTCTGGCATAGAGCTCTGTGTGTCCCTGCCGGGAGGCAGCTCCATCGCTCCTTAGGTAAAGGCTTGGGGGAGGAGAGTAAATATTTGTTAGCAGTGGTTTTGCAAATTGCCACTTTGCGGGGAGGAAATAAGAGCCATCCATTTGTGCTGGCGCTATTAAAGATTTTCTATAAAGTGCCTACATTTCCAGTGCAGCTGAATGGATTTCACTGCAGCAAACTGCTAGGAAAGAGAGGCACAGCGGAGGGAAATATCATATACAATGATTCACAAACACATAAAAATACCCTGCCCAGCTTGTCTGTTCTCCCACCGCACAACAAACACCTTGTGACTCATTCTTGAATGTATGGACGTGTTTGAAAATGGAAGTTAGATTCGAACATTATTCATTAAGACCTGGCATTAGTTCACTCCTCCAGTTGGCTTCTAAAAGCCAGCATGCCAAGTCAGGCTAAAACACATTTGAAAGCTGTCTTGGTCACGAGACAGATCTAACAGCCACTAACAGGTCTAACAGTACTTTTCTACATGAATGTTTCTACATTCAGGTTAAAAAAAAAGGAAGAAAAGCTTAATTCCCTGCTCCTTCAATCAAATTAATCAGATAACTGAAGGTAGGTGGAAGGTAAAAATCAGTGTTTTTCTTGGCAGGCACATCTAACTGGAAGGGCTGGAGCTCTCACTGCAAACAACAAGTGTAAGAGATAAAAGGAGGGGATGGAGGGCATCGGTGGAGTGACAGCGCTCGAACTCCTCGCCACTGGCAGTGGCAAGCATCCAGGTACGAGTACGGAGCCAGGAGGTGATTTACGGTCACACACTGATGCAGTTCTGCTCACAAACAAGTTAACTCCCACCAGGAAGAAGCGCTAATGAACGTTCCAGCAGCTACTCTGCTGCCTGTTGCATGTGAAGATGCTGCTGAGCACCGCTGGGCACTGCAGTCAGAGCATAGGTTTGGAGCAGCAACCTGTGATGGTGAGAGCTGTTTTCCCAAACCAGGGAGCCCTGTGTTTGATAGCAGGCACATAAGCACCTTCTCACGGGAGCACAGGCACACTGGAGAGGCGCAGAGCATAGGTCATGGCTCAGAGGGCAGGCATCATGCAGCAAAACCAGCTCAAAGCAGACGTGGGGTAGCTCACAGCTTCAATATCTGAATTCCAGGCAAGCTTGGAGCTGGCACTGCGGTTATGTGTGAGGCTGCTGCAGCCTCTCCTGCCTGTGCCAGCGGGGAGAAGCAGCACAGCTGTGCTTACTGCTGCTCTGAGGTATATTTAGTCTCGTTTAATGACAGCATGGGGCAGTTTGATACAAACATATGGATGATGCGACTGCATTTCGACAGTCACTCAGCTAAGCGGTTGTCGCACCTACCTTTGAAATGCCCAGTTCAGGCACAGCTGTCCCAGGAGTGCAGCTGAGGTTTCTATTAGCAATGCTCTGCCCGTAGGAGATGCCCTCAAAGGTTAGGTTTCTCCAGGCTATCAGCAGAAGCAATACCATGAGAGTGAGCACCTAATGGGAGCCAGGAAGGAGCCAGCATTGCGATGCTCAGAGTGTCGGGCGCTCGCTGCCAGCCGGCTCAACGAGCTCCAGGCCACGGCAGCAGCTCCCCTGCATAATTTCACCAGACCAATACCTTTGTGAGCAGCACAAGCTGCTCGTGGGCAAAGAATCAAAATTCATAGAATAAATTACACGCACTAAATTATTTGCCCAGCTTTGTTGATTATCTGCAGTTAAAAAGTTGGAGAGAGCTGAGCTCCTCCATGCATAAACACCAGGCACGTACTTGTCCTTAGGAGGAGCCCGGGTTTAGGAAGAGGAGAGGAGAAATTCCAGCCCCGGTCCCACTCAGGCAGCCCCGGGGTCAGGAGGGGCACAGCCCCGTCATCAGGCCGATGTAGTAACGGCACGGCAGGGATTACTCCGGGGTTGCTTGGCGTGCTGCATGGCGGTGGCGATGCTCCGAGGCATGAGAGGGATTTACTGTTTGCTAACAGAATGAAACGGGGTTTATGATGTTATCTGTGTGTTATAGAGCATTTAATGGCATAAATACAGTTAGGTGTGAGCATCGGAGCAAGCACGTGGGTTGCTGTGGGCTGCTTTTCCAGCCCTAATCCCTAGGAATAGCTCCAGCCCTGCAGCAGAGCTTGCAGGAGACGTGTGGGAGCGAGGCAGGGATTTTGGAGATACTGGACTTGGATTTGTTTCCAATTCAGCTGCGAGAGCATGGATGCTCAGGCAAAGGTTGAGGGAAGCAGTGGTTTGTAGTTAGAATCTGCTGATACCTAAACGCTGTAAGGATGATGCTGAATATCCAGGTAGTTCTCCAGCCGCCATGGAAGACACCTGAGGTGGTTTTGGTGCCATCAGGAGCTTGCAGACCCAGCCTTGGTGGCCCCATGCACGCCGCTGGAGGGTCCTGCTCCTCGCGCTCCTGGCTGCATGCTGACGCTCTCTGCCAAGGGAAGGAAGCGCACAGTGGGTCAGTGCGTTGAAGGTCTCTGATTGAACCCGGTGATGAATCGCAACTTGATGACTTCCTCTACATCAATGGAGCTGAACTGGCTTGGGGAAACTGTTTGATTTAAGAAGAATAGGCCTAATTTTGGAAGTGCTTCACACCCATCAATCTAAGTGAAATTCATTTATCTGAGGCACAGCTGATACGTCTCCCATTTACATAGTACTAAGTGCCTCACAATCCTTGATATATTCAAGCTCACAGTGGGGGAAAGGGGCAGCACTGCTAGCCCCTTTGTGCAGGCAGACAAGAGATTTGCGGTGTAATAGGAGTCAATCCATCACTTTGCCCTACACCCAGGAGTGGCATCCACCCCCCGGGAATGCCGCGGGGCGCTGAGCAAGAGCGAAGTGACTGCATGAGCATTCTGGTGTGATGTACACAGGGGAATGGACAGAAAGGGCCTTCAGAGCATTTTCCATCTCGCATCTAACAGGGTTTTATGAAGTGTTTGCAATAGTGTCTCCAAGACAGGGTTGAAGGCAGAGTGGGAATCACAGTGGAATCTGATGGAGGAGATATTTAGAAGGAAGAGACATATGGTATCTTAAATAAAAGAACCTACTCAGCGGTTAATCTCCACTTGAAAAACATCCAGGACAGGCTCGTCCATCTACCGTTGCACACCCTGCCATGCAGCCTGCTGTCCAAAGACACTGCAGATAGCGCTGCATCTCTGCCTACAGCCCCTTCCAAATTGTGCACTGGATCCCTAAAAGCCAGGAAAGAAATTCCCGGGAGCCCATGGCCTGGAGGGTTTGGGGAAACTGAAGCTCATTCCCCAGCTCTCACTGGGTCCTGCCACCCCGAGGCAGCAGATCGAGGCAGGAAGGCTGCAGGGGTGAGAGGATGGAGACCCTCAGCATCATCAGCATCCTTTATGGGCCTTCATGGTCCTTGGTAGCCTGAAAGCAGAAGAAGGCAGGAAAAACAAGTGGCTCCTTCCCGCAACTCTCCATGGGCACTTAGGACAGTGATGAAATGATCGTGCAATCGCACAGTGTTTATTTAATGCCAGCACTATCTCAGCCGCTTTATAAACAAGCATGAGTAATGGAAGAGCGGGGGGTGGGGGGGTGGAGGGCAAAAGTTGCTCCCTCTTCCTCTCAGATCTTCTGAGTGAGCACTTCTGCAGTGATTTATCCTTCTTGCAACCTTCTTGACTCACTGGGGATGTAAATCAAGCAACCCAACATTTTACCCGGAATTCCAGTTATTTATATAGACTTTGAAAGGGTATAATTACAGCTGCTAAATACGGCCTGGCAGAGAGGAGAGTTACAGGTGTCCATCTTCTTGGAGGTTAAGGATGGAAAAGTCCATGCTTGGCTCCCTGCCCATCCCTGCGGATCAGAGGCTCCGAGCGTTTCACTGCTCTGCTGGCGTGGAGGATGGGCTGACATGTGGTTTGAGTTTGGCAATCAGTGCATGGATGTGCTGGAAAGGACCTGGCAGTGGCACTCTCCCTTTTTTCCATCTCATATGTCCACCGTGTTCTGGGAAGAGATCCAGGGAGGACAATTTGGTGAATGCTACCTGTGATTCCCCTCATGTCTCCTCCAGGAGCTGGTGTTTCTCGGAAGGGGAAGCTGTGCCAAGCACTTGAGCTGTAAAACAAGTGGATCTTTTCCCTCAAGGTCTGCTTCACCCCTCTTTGTCCTGCTCCTTGTCCCATATGGAAGCTCCCATGGCCAGGACTGGTGGTGGGCAGGCAGCAGGAGCTGGCAGGCAGGTGGCTCACGCTGCTCCCGTCCATGTGCCGGGGGGCCTGCACATTAAAGTAAAACTGTTCCATGCTCGAAGGGATTTCTGCTATGGCTGGGATGGTGGGAAGCAGATTAACGGCGCTGCTTCCCCCCTGGCACCGGCTTGACTGGCAGCTTGGGTAAAGAAGAGCCCACTCTAAGCTCTCCCAGGGGTCCTGGGAGGAACTCATTATGTCTAGACTGGCAGTAGCCGCAGTTCTGCTTTGTGGGCTGTGAAACTAATGTTTATCCACCACTCAGTTAGATTCAGAGCTATTTAAGGAGCCCAGGATATTAAGCAGGAGGAAGGAGTGCATTACCCAGTGTGTTGCTGAGGCAGAGCTTGGTGAGGAGGATGGGAGTTGGACCCTGTCCTGGCACGAGGAGTGATGGAGGGGTCTGCAGGGTGTCCCATCCCACCAGTGCTGCAGCAGGGCTTAGTCTCTGATCACACACTGTTGGCTCCAGGCAGTGCTGTCTGTCTCATTTGTAAGTTGCCATGTGCTTTAAGCACACCTCCCTGGTCCCTTGGAATCCCAGTTTTTCCAGCTGCTCCGGGTCATCCCTTCTTCCCTTTCCCTCCCTTCCTCTGGCCGCTGCAGAGGCGGCAGCAGCTCCTGTGCCTGTAGAGGCCGGAGGGTACCACTGCAACACACAAGGTACCTGAGCACCCCACGGCAGGGCCAGCATCCGCAGTCCAGCAGCCAGGACAGAGCCCCATCCCTGTGTGAGGTCCCTGGTGCAGCCCTGGGGCCACCACACGTTCCTCCAAGGCTCCCTTCAGAGGCCCAGCAGGAAAGATATCTAAAATTCATAAATGTCAAGGAGGGAAGGAAGCGAGGACAACTAAATATAGATATCCAACCACCTCCTTTAGGGCTACAGGAGCAGCACGACTGGCACAGCCTAAAAGCCTCCTTGGACTTGAGCCTGGCAGAGCATCCATCCAGGGCAGCCTGGCAACAGGGACCCCATAGTTTTGCATGGGCAGGCAGCTGCTGTGCACCCACAAAGCCATCCTTGTCCTCTCCCATGTGGCCTGCTCCTTGTCCTGAGGGTCTCTTGCAAAGAGGACTTCTGAGCTAGGCCCTGCTGTCTGTCAGTGTTGCCATGAATGCTGCTGATGGGTTTTCTTGGCAGAGTGGGGTTGACAGTGGGTCTCGGGGGTTGCTCACAGCAGCCAGAGACCAGGGTTGCATCAACCCTGGGAAGATGGAAGTGAAAACCTCCCTGATACTTCAGAACTGAAATGCCTTTCTTTCTATTCCACAGGAAGCATTACTGGTTACTTCTGCTTCCAGTTAAGGAGGGCAAAAGTTGGTCTTGAAACACTGGGACTCTCTATGGAAAGGAGATGCTGGGTATTGGCATAGCAGAAATAGCTGAGACCCAAAAGCGACCTGGGGTTGTCAGTCTTCAGTATCTGCTTTAATTATTACTCTGGTGGGACTTCCTCAGAGATTGTATTTCCACAGTGATAACTGTTATCGCTTTATTTTATAGCCTCAGCTATTTGCGAGCCAGGAACGAGCCTGCTCAGTGTCATGAGGGGTTTCCAGGACACGTTCAAGAGCAGAAAGCATGTAACCGGTTTACAAGGAGCGTGATGCTGCCCCAGTGCCTGCATCCCATCCAGGATGCCTGTGACCTGTGCCTGCGAAGGGCAAACACTAAGGACCAGGCATCTGGGGGGCTTTGTGCTTGGCTGCGGGGCCAGGGCAGCATCCAGGAGCTGCAGGGCTCCTCTCCTTTGCCGGCAGGATGTGGCCCCGGTTAGTTATGTGCTGATCGAGTGAGGAAATGGGATGCTGGGAGCAGCTCCCTGCAAGGCTCAGCCCGTGTCTCCCCGGCCCCGTAATTTTTGTTGGGAAGTTTTATCTTTTTAATTTGTTACATATCACACATCGTCTGATTAATTATTGCTTCTCTGCAGGGAGGACTAGAGTTTATAGAGCAATATAGCATTAGTGTTAGCTTTATACACCCTCAAAGCCCAGAGGGAGCTCAGCGGAGTACTCATGAGATGTTCTGTCGATAATAATGACTCAGCATTTGGCCGGTTCGGGGTACATCAGAAGTGCTTTATTAAAAGTACACAGTATACGCATCGAACATAAATACAGCCAGGAGATGCGAGCATGATGCGCTGCATACATAGCAGGCAGTTCCTGCGCTGGGGCCTGCCTCTGCCTGCTCCATGGATCGCCGGCAAAGCAGGAGTTTAATTGCCACGGTGGCCTGGGATGCATTGAGCTGCTTGGCATGTCCTTCAGCCCTGCGAATGCAGAAACAGCCACAATCCAATTCCCTTTACAGCCGCATGTCTTTGCTGGCTGAGCAGGAGCTCTCCCCCTGAAGGAGCCTTCCCATCCAGCAAACACTCTCAAGGAGGTTGTAGAAGTGATTGGGAAGGTATTGCAGCAGGATAACAGCGAGGAAATGCAGTTGAACAGTTCCAGCGCTGAGTAAACCATATGTCTTCATAATTTGATTGTGCCCTGGTCCCCCAGGTACCTCCCAGCTCTATTGAACACGATGGAGTTATTTAGAATCATAAATAATACTATCAAAGAGGGTCTGCTGGGTAAACAGAGCTGGTGTATGAATTGTCGGAGAGAGATATTGATTGTTGGGAGCTGGCTAATGAATTATTCTGTTTAAGGCCGTGGAAATGATGCTCGGTGTTTGCAAGGCAAAGCCCCTGCAATAACTTCCCTCTGCTCTGCAAGGCTTTGTTGTCCTGGTTGCAGCAGGCAGCTAGCCCAGGTCCTGGACCCCAGGCCCCTTGGTGGCGAGTGGGTTGGGGGGGATCATCCCCTCCTCCTTTCTCATCTTCCCTCTTCCTTCCGTCTATCTGTATGCGTTGAGGGGATCCACTGCGGGATTTGGGTGCACCAAACCCCATGCCAGCCACCTGAGGCTTCCCATTGCTCCCAGTGCCAACACCTTTCCCTGCCTGCAGAGAACCCCCACCCCTTGATACTTGTTGGCCTTGTGGCCTTGCCTCTGTTTAAGAAGGGTTTATGGAGGTGCCTCAGCTGCCTCAAGCTCTGCCAGCAAAGAGGAGAAACGAGCTGTCTTTTTGAACAGAATTGGCTTTTTCCCCCCTCACCTGCCTAATATGTTCTGTTGAATTTATAGTTTTTCGATCCCTTTGATGTAAGGGACTGAAAACTCGTCTCCACTAATCTCATGCAGCAGTGCCTGAAACGCTGAAGGCGCTGGCTGGGGATATGGCAGGGAACCAGACAACAATTATTGGCGTTCTGGGGGCTGGGGCAGCATTGAAAGACAGCTAATTTTAAAGTAAATTATGCTATTAAACCCGCTTTTGTTCTTTTTCCTGCTTCCTGGGCTTGAGGCTCACAGGGGAAGAGGCAGAGCTGCAGCATCCCAGCTCCCAGAGGAGCGCACTGGCTGTTTGCAGGCAGGAGGAAGAGGAGGGTGGCTTTGGGAACAAGACTCTGCCCAATCAGACCCAATGCTGGTACAGGGATTGACACATTCAAGCTGGGCCCTAGCAAATACAGTGGGATCAATTTTGCTGGCCCTTTAAGCATTACTGAAATCACCATTTCTCACCCATAGGACAGTATCTCTGACTGCTCACTTTTCCTTTCTTCCTAAAGCTCAGCAAGGTACTTGCTGACAACTGTGGGTTTAACACCCAAGAAACCCAAGTGAAAACTTCAGCGTTGACGCATCTTCACTTACAGGCAGGATTAGCCAGAACCCCAGCTTAGCATCTTCCCAGAGGTAAAGTGAGCTTGTGCTCTGGCTGCCATTTACTAGTTAACAAAGACCTTAGGGATGTGCTTCTCTCCCACAAGTAGCTCCGGAGCAGGATGGAGTGGAACGCCTGGGAGCACGCTGGATGAGTGTACATGTTTGCCCTGGTGTGCAGGGTCAGGAGGGAGTTAAACCAAGGCACCCCAGGACCTTAGTGTCCAGTGTGATCCAGGCCATTTAATTAGTGCCCCAGCTCAGCAGGGATGTTCTCTAGTGTTTTCCCCTGGGGAGAAGCACACCGCTCCCTTATATTGCCTGTTATCTTTCAAGTACTCCGAGCAGAATGCTTTTTCAGTAACCTCATCAAAGGATAAGCCAGGATTCAGATAAGCTTTTCAAGGGGGAAGTCAGGGTTATAATTTTCAGAGACTTCTGAATGTCACCTCCAATTTTTGGCTCTGCCGTCGGAGCGGCCGCTTTTGGACGGCGCCCAGCCTCAGATATTGAAATGGTGACCCCTGGATTCGGGCCACCTCAGTTCCTGGTCAGCATCAGCCTGCAGATCTCTTGGTTGAAAGTGCTTGAGATTTCTGACTTTGTAATAATGCCGTTTCTCAGAAGTGCAAATTACAGAGGAATTGGTGCTAAACTCCCCATTAACTATAGAGCCCGAGAAATCCTCAGTGTCCCAAATTACCTGTCACTTTCCCTGTAACACGGCATAATTCTGTCGCTTAAGAAAGAAAGAAAAAAAAAAGGGGCTGTAATTTGAAATTTCAGTGAAATTCCTAATTGAGCACACAGCTCGCTTCCATGTGCCATTCCCAACCCTCAACACAGGGCGGCCCCCCCCACCCATGGGCACTGGGATGCTCCTCCAAGCTCCTGCTGGGACCCCAGTGGGGATGCTCCCCCCTTCTGTGCTCTCGTTCAGGTGCTGGGAACCAGGTGTCAGCTTCCAGGGATGTGGGTGCTTTGGAGGATGCTCATGAGAGTGGTACCAGCAGTGCCCAACAGCTACACACGCCACAGGGAGAGGGTGCAGGAAAACTCCAGCTAAGGCTGATTTCAGGGTTAACCTGGCTGCTGTGCCTATAACATACTTGTGTCTCAGGGGAGAAATTAGCTTATTGAAAGAATTTGCATAGGGGAGGGTAAGTGGTTCTCCAGCTCAGGAAATGGAGGGCACATAGTGCAGGTGACATTGACAAGCGTGGAAGGAATTAGCCTCGGATCCGGTTTTTGGAGGGGGACATCTTGTTGTCAGTTAGAAATGGCTTTTGGCTGTGTTTCTGTTCTGTGGTCCTGCGCCTCTCTGTGACCATCCTCACCCTGCGGCGATGCGCTCATCCACAGCCGCAGTCCTCTCTCCTCCTTTGCTTTCCTGATGCGATTCCCATAGCTTCAGAATGGCTGGTTTGGACTTATCCCAGCAGGGGAAGAAAATTGGGTCCCCAGAGTCCATTTGCGAGCGTGCTCTGGTGCCTGGTTTTCTCCCTGTAAATGGCAGTGCTCTTGCACTGCTTTCTCTGTGAGATTCCAAGTCTGTGTAAGCATATAAACCCAGTTCATCTACAGTCAAAAACTTGTGATGCAATTAGCAGCAGTGCTCCTAATTGCTCTCTCCAGCCTTAACTTGCCATCCATTTCCCATTTTCCATGCCTTTCCCCTGCTTCCCAAAGTGGTTTCCTTGCTAGGTCCTGCAGCACAGGTATGCTCAATTAGCCCCAGCCCCAGCGGCTCCTACTCTGTATAAATGCCTGAAGCAGGGAAGCAGCTCCTCTTGATGCTGCTGCTCTGGGAACAGCAATGGGAATGCTTGCGGTGAGTCAATCCTGATCCCCGTTGGCTGTGGTGCTCCGGTGGGCTGGCAAGAGGTGGCTAAGGAAGGGGTCCTCTGTGAATCTTTGGCATAGCAAGATTAGTTCTGGTGGGCTTTTCCCCTCTGTGCTGTTTGCTGCAGGAGCGATGCTGGTGTTTGGGTGTCTGGCAGGGATGCTGAGCCTTGGTGGTCCCTTTCAAAGGGGAAGCCAAGTCTGGGTTTTGACATAGCTGGGTTTTACCTTCGAAGGTTGGTGTTGGACAGCAGCAAGGAGTGCTGCTGGCAGGGCCAAAGCTCCTTATCTCAATACACTGCTTTTAGCCCCCAGGGAAGCAGTGCTGGTTGCAAGTGAAACCCTCAGCAAGGCACTGAGCCTGGCTGAGGTGTCCACAGGCTGGGCAGGAGCCAGGCGAGCATTGCTCCTTCCTCTCCCTCCCTCGCCCCAGTGCCTGAGGAGGAGTGGGATTCCAGCAGCTCCCTGCCCATGGGAGAGGGGCAGGAAGCTGCGTGGGTGCAAGGATGGAGAACTTGGTGCCATTCCTTCCCTGTGTGCGTTTTCTCTTTTCCCCTCCTGACTGGATCAATAATTAAGCATATTCTAAGTAGTGCAGTTTTGCTTGAAATTTTCCATTTGGCTTGGGCATCAGTTGGAAATGAAATATTTAGGGGACAGAATATAGTAATAAAGCCAAGACACATTTTCTGCTAGTATATTTTATTTATTTTGTTTAATAATGAGGTTCTGTGCCTGCCTCCCCTCCCCTCCATATCAGTGGCTTTCTCCTCTTCCCCTTTCCTTTGGAGGCATCAGATAATATCCCCCTCCTGAAAAAATAATGGAGCCTGCCTTGTCTAACAAATCAGGTGCTATGCTCTGATGTTGTAAGTGTTCAAAGGAGCTTCCCAGAAGGCTCTGGGAGAGGAGTAACCCTGCATCTCCGCACGGATGCTCCTGCTCACCATCGAGCATCTGCAAGGGCAAAGCAAAAGGGATTCCTGCACTTAACGTTATTTGTTCCCTGGTGCGAAACCTTTAATGGTTCCCTGGGAAGAGGCTGGATCCCTTCCACACGGGAACGCGACCCGCCCCGCGCCGGCTTCTCCTCTGCGTCTCGGTGCTTCTACTCGCCAAATATATTCTGAGTCATTTGGGGCCTTTTCCTCACCTCCTTCTGTCGAGATGCTTGCAAGAACGTGTTCCCCAGGGAACGTCATGAATACATGAGGGATGCGAGCGGTGGGGCTGGGAGGAAGGGCTGGATGCCGAGCAGTTGCCGCAGGACCCAATGTGGGTCCCATCACCAGACCCACTGCTGCATCTTCCCAGTTGGTCCTGGCTCCCTTTGCTGTAGTGGGTGGGAAGTGCCTGTGAACCTCTTTGCACCCTCACCCTTTATTTCCCTGTTCTGCTTTTGGGATGTAAAAGGAAATATAAATCCCTCAAATAGAAATTACTCCAAGGAAATTCATTTCATGTGCAGCGGAGCGCTTCATCCCGACCGCTTCAAAATATTTCACTGTGATTTTGATCTTCTCTTCAAAACCTGTTTACAGTTAAAAAAACTGAAGAAAGAATGTATGTATTTGGAATTGTGTATGTATTTGAAATGGAATATTTCACACGAGCAGACTCAGTGCGCAGCAGCCCCTCTTGTCTGAAAGGCAAATTAAGGTTTATGGCAAAGGAAAGCAAGCCGGAGCTTCCCCGGCAGGATGGGGGGAGGCGACTGGCCCTGCTGGAGCTCTGAGTGTGTTTTCTTGTGCATGAATTCCATAAGTATGGGCCATGGTCTTCTCCTTGCACGGCAGATGCTTTGCACAGGGTTTGTGGTGCTGGCTGGGCTGGATGGCTGCTCCTTTTGGGATGCTCCATTGGGATGATTGTGCCGTGAGAGAGGTCTCCGGGCCCATGTGGGTTTGTGTGCATGTCAAAAGGCATTTTCGACTTATATATAGCTTATACACTTTCCATACCCATCTTCAAAGCTTCTCAGTCATTGCTTCTGCTTTGCAAAGCTGTGATTAAATACATAAAATAACAGACCAGAAATCCCTTCCTGTGGCAGGGGGCCTGGAGCTACATGGTCTTGGAAGCCCTTTCCAACTCAGAACGTTCCATGATTCCCTCCAGCCTTCTGCTTCAGGTGTGAAGGCACTTCAGATAACTAATTATTTGCACAGCTTGCCTCTCTAAGCTCCCTTCCTCTTCAGATAAACACTTTGTATGGGTCTGAACTCGGGCAGTAGGAGGAAAGCAGAGCTGTGTTGGTCTGCTCGGGCTCTCACTGTGTTTGAGAAGTGAATCTGTTCATCATCAGCAAATTAAGGGGGCCCAAAGCTGGTGTCTGCTCAGGCTGGTGCCTT
>JAOEHY010014566.1:6892-22542 GCA_025447955.1 Psilopsiagon aurifrons
CTCAAAAACTTCTTCCGCTGTATCGCCCCACACAATAATGTCATCAATGTATTGCAGGTGTTCTGGAGCTTGCCCCTCTTCCAGTGCAGTCTGGATCAGTCCACGGCAGACGGTAGGGCTGTGTTTCCACTCCTGGGGCAGTTGGTTCCAAGTGTACTGGATGCCCCTCCAAGTAAAAGCAAGCTGAGGCCTGCACTCTGCTGCCAAAGGAATTGAGGAAAATGCATTGGCAATATCAGTTGTAGCATACCATCTGGCTGCCTTTGATTCCAGCTCATACTGTTCTAGCATGTCAGTTATGGCAGCACTCAAGGGTGGTGTGACTTCATTCAAGCCACAACAGTCTACTGTTAGTCTCCACTCTCCTTTAGACTTTTGGCCATATGGGGCCATTAAAGGGTGAGCAGATCCTACTGATCACTCCTTGGCTTTCCAGCCTATGAATCAGCCTATGGAAGGAAATCAGGGAGCCTCAGTTGGTGTGATATTTCCGCTGGTGCACTGTTGTGGTCGCAATTGGCACTTGTTCTTTGACCTTCAGCAACCCCACAACAGAATGATTCTCTGAGAGACCAGGCAAGGTGGACAGCTGCTTAATTTCCTCTGTCTCCAAAGCAGCAATACCAAAAGCCTACTGATACCCTTTTGGGTCTTTGAAGTACCCTCTCCTGAGGTAGTCTATGCCAAGGATGCATGGAGCCTCTGGACCAGCCACAATGGGTTGTGCCTTTGCCACTTCCTAATCAGGCTGATTTCAGCCCACTCTTAGGATCCTCCTGTCCAGAAATATAAATGGGTTCCACCCCTTGACAGCTTGATGGCATCAGGGTACACTCTGCACTGGTATCTACTAGAGCCTTATAGTTCTGTGGAACTGATGTACCAGACCATCTGATCCACACAGTCCAGTAAATCCAATTGTCCCCTACTTCCACCTGGCTGGAGGCAGGGCCCCTCTAGTAGTGATCACAATATTGGTTACTTACATCTTGTAGAAAGGGATTAGTCTTCTTTATCTCAGGAGCTGGAGTAAAATCAACTCTTCCACTCCATCTGGGAATCTGCTCACCAGAGACTGAAGATGCGGCTTTCACGGGATGATCATTCTTGACCTTTGTTCTCCTCTTCAGTTCACGCACCTGTTCCTCCAGAGCTGAGGTAGGTTTTCCACCGCTCTTTCTTATGTCTTCTCTGTGATCCTGCAGGTAAAACCATAGCACTCTATGTGTACCATGGTGTATATCTCCTATATCTTCTCTCTCTCAAGCAGTAGGGCTCCTTTTGTTAATAGCTGAGACATGGGTTGGTACACGTGGGGAGCTGGATAGATCAGACAGATCGTCTCTCAATTGTTTGAACTTCTGGGACAGATTTTCCACAGCTGATATGATAGAAGGGGTGACATTGTCTTTGAACTCTCAGAGTCGGCGAATTCATCCACTGTTGGTGGTACTATGTCATTCCAGGTTATTGCTGCCAATGAGTGGGCATATGATGACGGTGCTCTCCATGTAAATTTCAGCCACATGTGTCATGTACATTAGACTTCATCTGGATCTACAGATGCATTCCCAGCATCTGGCCCTCAATAGATCATCTCTACAATGGCTGATTCCCTCAGAGACTGGATGCCTTTCTCTAGCGTGGTCCAGTTGGCCAAACGACTCATAACATCGTCCTTGTGTGGAAACCTTTCTTTCACAGCTGCCAAGTGCTGCCTCCAGAGGCTGAGGGACCATTTCTCTTTTGCAATTGCTTTGTCAATTTCCCCTTCCCTACCAAGTGATCCCATCTGCTTAGCTTCCCTACCTTCTAGTTCATGATCGTTGGCCCCATTGTCCCAGCATCAGTGCAACCAGGTGATGATGTGCTCCCCTGGATGACAGGTAAAGTCTGTTCACATATTCTGTAGCTCAGTTGAAGTCGGGGGTCAAGAAGCCACCTCCTCTTCTTCCTCTGATCTACATAATAATAATTCTTGTTCAGATGCAGTCCCGTGTAGTAAGCGTGCTGTTTCTTCATCTTTCTTCACTGTATGGGGTGCTTTTTGTGCCTCTTTTTTGCTTTTCCCCTTGTGTACAGAGGCAACTGGTACTGGCACGAATTGGTCCTCTGGTTAAGCTGCAGTGATCATCACTGTGGTTGCAGTGGCTGCAGGGTTGGTACAACTGCTGTGCTTGCGGGTTGAGTAGCACCAGCAGCTGCACTGTCTGTTGCTGTCAGTGTTTTAGTAGCTGCTCTACTTGTTGCTGGGGTTGTTGTAGTTGCTGTGCTTGGAGTTGGAGTAGCTGCATTGTTGTAGTGACAGCTTGAGTAGCTGCTGTACTTGTCACTGGGGTTGGTGCAGTTGCTGTACTTGGAGTAGCTGTGTTGTCTATTGCAGTCGGAGTTTGAGTAGCTGCTGTACTTGTCACTGGGGTTGGTGTAGTTGCTGTACTTGGAGTAGCTGTGTTGTTTGTTGCAATCAGAGTTTGAGTAGCTGCGGTACTTGTCACTGGGGTTGGTGTAGCTGCTGCTTTTGGAGTTAGAGTAGCTGCATTGTCTGTTGCTTTGCTATCAGATCCAGAGACATTTTTTTTCCCTTTGAAGGTGCTGGATAGTGTTGAGCAGGGCTCTTTAAGCATAGGCCAAGTCCCAGCACATTGCCATTATTTGTCCCTCTCTGGAATGACCAGTATGCAGTATGACAACACATCTCATTTAAGTGTTTTACTAGTTTTTCTGGATTTTGCACTTCTCCAGTGGTGAAGTTCCAAAGCACTGGAGGGGCCCACTGCCCTAGATACTTGCACATACTATCCCACACACCCTGCCACTTATGACTGTCCAGCCTTGAGGAAAATCTCTTGGTCCTCCTATTTCATCATCTAACCCTAGAGAAGACCCAAACCCGACTCTGCTTAACTTTTGAGATCAGACAAAATGGTTGTGGGTAAAACACACTCTGTATGAATACCAACATGGTGATCCCCATCACAATCATCAGGCAGATCTCAAGGGTACCCAAATACCATTCAAAACCTTCAGAACTCTCAAATTATGCTGTAAATAGGCTGGTGGGGGGACTGGGAACATAAGGGAATGTCTCCTTCATAGGCTGACTACCTGATGAGGGAAAAAAAATTGTGCAATTGCTAAACACTTTCATTATATACTTTCAAAGTATAAGGGTGGTGACCACACTGGGAACACAAGCCAGATCAGGTTTATAATCAGTGTGTCTATTGTATTGCAAATCATTAGCATAAGGTACAGCGAAACAACATCCTTAGCCCAAGCCCCCCAGCCAATAAACACTAAACCAGCAAATACCAGCTGTAAGTAAGGTATTGCATGCTGAAACTGTGAGATCAAGAGCAACAACTTTGGGAGCCAATAAATCACCATTGTGATGACTATTAATCCAAAACAATAAATGCTTACCACAAATATGATTAGACACACTCTTGTCAGATCTGTCGTCTTCTCAACCCACAACTGTCGAGGTTTAAGACCAGCTGGCAACCCAGAACCATGCAGCCACTCGCTGCCTCCTCTTCTTCCTTCCCACGCTCCCAGAGGGATGGGGAGGAGAATCAAAAGAATGTAGCTTGCATAGGTTGAGATAAGAACAGTCCAGTAATTAAGGTATAACACAAACCACTGCTGCTACCACCAATAATAATAACGATAAGGGAAACAACAAGGAAAGAAAATACAACTGCTCACCACCCACCGACCAATATTCAGCCTCACCTGAGCAGTGATCTAGCCCTTCTGGGTAACTCTCCCCTGTTTATATACTGGGCATGATGTGCTGTGGTATGGAATACCCTTTGGTTAGTTTGGCTTTGGTGTTCTGTCTCTGCTTCCTTCCAGCTTCCCCTCCTCCCTGGCAGAGCATGAGAGTCAGGAAGCCCTTGGTGAGAGTAAACATTACTTAGCAACAATTAAAAATGTTGGTGCTATCAGTGCTGTTCTTGGGATGAAAGTCAAAAACACAGCATTGCACCAGCTACTAAGAAGGAGAATAATGACTGCTACTGCTGAACCCAGGACAGAGAGCTAGTTCAATTGAGCATGAAAAGAAATGTTAAAAATACCCCAGCGAACACAAAAGGTCAGACAATGTGTGGCAAGAACATTACCTTTGCTGTCGTAGTGTATAGGCAATATAAAAGTTGGGTTTGGTTTATGATCATTAGTATTACATAAGTATGAAAAAAATCTATGGATTAATTAAACTGGAGTTCTTGTTGGTGTTAGCAACTATGCATAGGGAGGGAAAGAGCAGAAGCATAAGAAGAAAAAGACATTCAGAGGAGTGAACCAGAGGTTCTGATTATCCTCTTGCACCAATTTTTTGCTGAGGTCATTTCACAGATCTTGGAGAGATTAATCATGATTTCACAGCAAATGGAGGACACAGCTGAATACTGAATTGAGTGTAAATTGTAGACAGTGTTAAAGAGAAGGAAAAGCGTCTGTGGAAAGCAAATTGGACACAAGCTGTAGGGTACTGTGTCTGGGGAAAACCAAGCTGATAACCACATTCTGTGCTGTACGTGGAGAGGCATTTTTACTGAAACAGGGAAATGATATTTTGTGTATGTCTGGTTTTCTAGGGAGGCGGCACTTGGAATTAGGCAATCTGTCCCAGGGACCTTGTCAGAGTGTATGTATGGACAATCTCAGAGACTTCTGCAAAGAAGAGAAATGCCTGTTGTGCTCAAGGGATAGACTCCTCTGGATGAATGAAAGAGGTAAATGTGCATAGTGGGGCTGAGAGATGACTACAGTACAATAAAAGGTACTTCTTTTTGCAGGATAAGCAGTAAGGAAAATTGAAATATTTAAGGTTGCAGAAAGACAATTTACCCCAAAGAACCATCCAGACAGGCTACGAGTGAACCACTCTTGTGATGAGATATACCAGCTTGTGAGCAGTGCAAAACCAAAGCAGCACAGACTGGACCATAGGCATTTCAGGTAGCTGAGAATGAGCTGAGCACCATATCAGCTGATATGATAGTTGACTTGGGCTCTTGTCATATCACTGTTAGGATGCGGAGATCAGATTCCTATGGAAGAGTGCCCAAGTTCAGAGTCCTTCATGTGCCTCATCTCTTTTTCTAAGGAAAATTACCTTTCTTCTCTGCTCCAGAGGCAGTATTTTGTTAACTTATGTGAGTATATAATGATAAATTATTACTGAAAATACTAGGTAAAGTTTGTAATTTCTTTAGACGCTTGCTTGGAAGGGCTGTTCCTAGCTGTTCCTGCTTTAAATCTGAGAGAGTAACAAAAGCCTTAATTAGATTTACATAAAAAGCACATTAAACACAAAATGCCGTATAGCCTTTGTAGATGCTCCCATTAGGAGAACATGGTCACTTTGGCTGCATGTATAGTAATGGAAAAGTTCTGAAAACCTAAAAATCTGCTTCCATAGCCTGTGTACCAAGTTCCAGATGACAATATTTCATGCCTGTATGGCTTCTTGAAATCCAAAGAAAAATGTCAAAGTATTTTGCAAGGTAAAATTCTGTATGCATGTCCAGAAATGCAATTACTGTGAATAGCAGCTGCCTGGCACATCAAGGGACAATTGAGGAAGCTTGAATAGTACAGCAGTATAGAGTTAAAGTAGGGCAAAAGCAAGGGGATGTCTGCTGCAGCTTTTGCACTGCACTGTCAAACAGCTTAAGGCAAAAAAAGGATAAAGCAAATGTTAAGGGTAAGGTGCAGTTCTGAGGTAGAGTGTATGCTCACCATAAATGGCATTGCTGAGGTCTAATGCTTTGTACGCCTTTACAACGAATGTCTGAAGTCCATGATTATAAATATCAACAACTCCCTGAGCAATTAGGTTACCTATAGGAGATGTAGGCCTTGAAACAGCTTTCTACCTGAAAAGAACAGTTGCCTGCCTGTTTTATCTGGTGACAGTTTCTCCAGACTTCCCTGTGTTGATTGTTACGGGAGCGGCTCTATCAGTGCCAAGCTCATGGAAGCAAACACCATGTACACACAGTACTTGTCTGCCTTTGAAAACTTCCATCTTGATGTTTCCACAGCTCAGCTGATACCCATCTTTCCAGTTCAACTTGCGAGGACTCTTTTTGCTACGCAGGCTGGTTATAGCACATGCAAGAACACATTTCTCTCTAATGTGGAAATTCAATTTTGAACCACTGGAGATTGATATTGCTGTCCAACACAATAAACTCTAATTGTGTGGGAGAACAAATTTGTTTTTCTGACCACTCATCTTTGACAGACTCATTATTTTGTCATAAAGCAATTGAAATGATATTTTTGGCAGTTACATAAGGCGCAGGAAGCACTCTGGTGTGTTGAAAGAGCAGCGCTGTTCTAGTGGGAGCAGGAGCCCCAGGCGTGCTGCATTCCTCACAGACTCTATTTACATACAGACAAGTGACATTAAAATGCTGTAAATATCACTAAGGTAATTGCTAATAGCGTGCTGATGCTCTTATATGTGAGTGCCAGCCAACAGACTGGGTGTCACATGAGGGTTTCGTTTATGTTGAAGAGATCATTCATGAGAAAGAAAGACAAGAGAAGCTCTTTGATGCATATTTAATGACTAGCCATACGTTCCTCACTTAGATACATCTTTGGATCACTCTACGTCATCACCAAAGTTTAGAAAATCAACTTGAAAGCCCTCTGCACAGACTCTTCACTTTTACATGCTACAAGTCAGTTTTTTGCTGCCAGGTAAGCAAAGCCTGAACTTGCAGAGGAGTCGGCATGTTTGCCCTTCACATTACTGCCCACACAACTTGAAACACCACTCTCACACGCTTTTAATTAGGCATTTTAAATTTCTATTAGCAATGTTAGGCTCCTTAGTCAGCTCCCCAGTGCTAGCAACTGCTTCCAGCACCTTGTTACACTTGTCCTAAAGCACTTGGCTGTATTTAGCATGACATCAAATGTGTTAGGGCTGTCATTACGTTTCTCAAGTTTACTAATGAACTTGAAGCAGCTTCACCAGTGGGATTTAGTTTTCTAATATAATGTAGTCAAAGATAGTAATTCCATATTACAAATACATTGTAAGTGATACCTTAATCATGAAGGTTGAAGAGATATAGGTTGAGAAAGTGAAAATGAAAACATAAGCACCTTTAAAATATACCATGAAATCTCTGGGCTAAAAACAGCTTTGCATCCGAAACATTAATTTTTTTTCACTTTTAGGGGTTTTTTTAGACATTTTTTTTTTTTTTTTTTTTTGACACTTCATGAGACAAATTCATCATAACTGGAGAAATCGTACAGGTAAGTGAGAAAACTCTTGCACCAATGAGTATACAAAGTAAGCATAGAATCATAGAATCCATCTGTTGGCAAAGGCCTTTACGATCAAGTCCAACCATTTCCCCAGGACTGCCAAGCCCACCACTAAACCGTATCACTAAGGGCAAACTGATCTCTGCTCAAGATGTCCCCTTATGGCTGCCCCTCATGATCTCCACTTGCAGCCACCTCTCATCTGTCGCCTATAGTGGTCCACACTGTACAGCCAAACCCCCCCATTGCTGCTCCTCACAACCCCCATGGCTGCCCCTGCTCTCCCCACATGATTTTCCCTCAGGATCTCTCTTCATGGCCACACCTCACATCCAATGGCTGCCCCTGCTCTCCCCTCATAATCTCCTCTCATGATTGCCTCTTCTTTTTCCTCACTATCTTCCCCCATGGCTGCCCTTCATCTCCCCTCATGATCTCCCCTCATGGCTGCCCCTCCTCTCCCCTCACATTCTCTACTCATGGCCACCCTTCCTCTCCCCACACGACCTCTCCTTATGGCCACACCTCACATCCCATGGCTGCCCCTCCTCTTCTCTCACATTCTCCACTCGTGGCTGCCCCTCCTTTCCCCACACACTCTCCTCTCATGATGGCCCCTCATTCCTCATGATCTCCCCTCATGGCCACCCTTCCTCTCCCCTCATAGGCAGCCCTCCTCTCCCCTCATGATCTCGCCTCATGGCTGCCCCTTCTTTTTCCTTCAAGATGTCCCTGTATGGCTGCCCCTCCTTTCCCCTTATGATCTCCCCTCATGGCTGCTTCTCATCTCTGCTCATGGCCTCCCCTTCTTTTTCCATCACAATTTCCCCTCATGGCCGCCACTCCTCTCCCCTTAAGATCTCCCCTTATGGCCACCCCATTTCTCTCCTCGCGATCTTGCTTCATGGTTACCCCTCCTTTCACTTCATGATCTCCTCTCATGGCTGCCCCTTCTTTTTCCCTCAAGCTCTCCCCTTATGGCTGCCCCTTCTTTCCCTTCATGATCTCCCCTCATAGCTACTCCTCCTCTCCCGCTATGATCTCCCCTCATGGCTGCTCCTCCTCTCCCTTCACAATCTTCCCTCATGGCCACCCCTCCTTTCACCTCATGATCACCCCTCATGGCCATTCCTCTCCCCTCAAGATCTCCCCTCATGGCTGCCCCTCCTCTTCTCTCATGATCTCCCCTCATAGCTTCTCCTCTTCTCCCCTCGTGACCTCCCCTCATGGCTTCCACTCTTCCCCCCTCACTATCTCCCCTCATGACTGCTCCTCGTCTCTCCTCATGGCCACCCTTCTTTTTCCCTCAAGATCTCCCTTTATGGCTGCCCCTTCTTTCCCTTCATGATCTGCCCCCATGGCTGCTCCTCCTCTCCCCTCAAGATCTCTCCTCATGGCCATCTCTTACTTTCTCTCATGGTCACTCCTTTCTTCCTCTCATGATCTTCCCTCAGTGGCTGCCCCTTCCTTCCCCTCAAGATCTCCCCTCATAGCTCTTTCTCCTTTCCCCTCCCGATTTTCCCTCACGGCTGGCTCTCCTCCCCTTATGGCCATTCCTCCTCCCCCCTCATGATCTCCCCTCACGACTGCTGTTTAAGCCTCATGCCCATCTCTCGTCTACCCTCATGATCTCCCTTCATGGCCACCCCTTATTTTCTCTTATAATCTTCCTTATGGCCACGCCTCTCTCCCCTCATGACTGCCACTCTCGCTCATGCCCTCTCCTCTCTCGTTATCTGTTTCTCTCCCTCTTGCTCTGACTGACGTACCGGATGTGCCCCTTGTGCTGCCCTTTGCATTTCTAACAAGAAAGAACAGGACACTCTAGCTCCTACGTTCTCCATCTGTATGGGACAAATTTAGACCAAAATTCCTCTGTTCCAAGCCTAGGTTCACAGCTGAGCAGGGAAGTTGCCCTAGAATTGCCCCACATCAGAGATTTCATCATCAAAACACTAAGATAAGTCTGTTTTACATTTAAATCTCTCTAACAAATCAAACATCTTTTCACAGAAGCTCACAGTCTCAGAAACACCACGTCTGCTGACTATTACTATTCATTATATCATTACATTTTTCCATGTTATGTCAAAACCACAAAGTATACTGGTCCTTATCTTAATTTGCAAAGCTTCATAGATTTCTACACAGCTTTGCTATTGAAGGAGATTTTGCGGGGATGAAAACAAATATAAAGGACACTGTTGTGAAGAAATAAAATGATTGCCAGCCAATTTATTTCTTTGAGGATGGAACAGACAATGATAACACACACATAAAAGAGGTAATGAGATAATTACTGCAATCCAGGCGACCAGTGCTCACTGCAGGGACTACCTATCTGAAGAAGTTCTGAGGTAAAAGGGTCGGAAAAACTAAGGACAGTCGGCAATCAGAAAATGTCATGGATTGCTGGCTGCAAGTAGGTCTGCTGAACACGTTGCAGCTCACATGAAGTAGGAAAGTCAATTCTGGTTTTTATTCAGTGTTTTTTGAGCCACTTGAATATCTCAGGGAGACGTTGCTCCTGGACTGAAGTCCAAAAAAGGCACTACATCTTTTTCTGGAAGTTATGAATAATACCCCTGTGGTCTGCTGGTAAAATGTAGCCAATGTAGTGAGAACAATGAAATATGAGTCCTTTCTTTCATCTGTTTATTTCTGGAAATACATTTGGTCACCAGTCTTTTTCCCTGTCCCTTTCTCTGAATTTAGCTAGTACATCATAATCTCCCACTGAAAAAAAAGATTCCTTTGTGGAATGAGGCTACATCAATAATAAAGGATAATAATAAATATAACTTTGTATAGGTAGATACATTATTCTTTCATTTGCAAAGCAAGGACTAATGTTGGATCAGGTTTTTAAGCCTCTTAAATCTGTAAGTAGCTTTGTGGCTAGAAAAGAAGTTTAACCTGCACTCAGTAATCCTGCTGCACCTTAGTACCTTAGAATCCAGAGATTTACAGAAGCCTCTTCAACTTTATTCTTTACTGTTTAGTTTTTGCTGCTAAATTTGTGAGGAAATTGAATTGGATTCCCACAGGCAGTATGGAAAATTGTGGGGAATAGCTTCTTATTCTCCTTCTGATGAATATAATATAGCTAGTGCAGAACAGCAAAATCCAGTCACAGAGAGCATGTTTGCTTTGATTTTTCAGTGGCCTACTTCCAAGCAGTTTGGGCAGCTTGAAATTTAAAAAGAAAACAAAGTCCAAAAGGTCAGCACAATTCTGCTTCCCACAGGAGCAAGGAATTCCCAAGACTCACAGAAAGCATGTAGGGCATTGCCCACTGTTTGCACTAAGCCGGTCCAACAATATGAGCACAAAAGTGCTAAATTTAAATTTGAACATCTTTATAAGATTTAATTTGTTCACATGCAAGTAAAATTCTCTATATATTCTGATTATTTAAATGGGGACTACTGTCATTTTAAACACTGGTCAACATGAAGAAGAACTACATGATCACTGCTGATTGATCTATATCTCAACTCGTCTTTGATTAGTACACTGTCTGATTGATGCCTACTATTTTCCTTTTGAAGCCAAATGTTAGGGGGGCAGGTCCTTTTGGCTTCACCGCTCCTTATCCCCTACCCCTTTCAGACAGAGGGCCACAACCTACCTTACCTTGCCAAATAAACTATGTTGTTTACTAGATGACATTCTTCCAATCAAACTGAACACGTTTACAGGCTTGATCAGCAACTCCTAGAACTCAAACTTAGAAAGAGGACAGAGTAGCCTATTACACCTTTTAAAAACACTTCAGTATTTAAGCATTTGAAACTGTTCTGATTTCTTGGCTAGATAAAAATGTTACAGACCAACAGATATGAAAATACTCAGACTTACTTCAGTCTCCTGTGTCCAAAAATAATCTAGTGATGCTTATGCCTAGTAGAGCAGAACAGCTAATTCTGAGTTGTTTCAGTTTGCCACATAAAAAAATGTCTACCCTTAACATTAAATCCTTAGATACCCTTAGCCAAGTGGAATGGCCAAATGCATTTTCTGATTTTCATTTCACATTCCGTAAGTGTTAAAACTGAAATAATGTCTGAAAATATAGCTGCTGTTAGCTGCTATAGAGAACTAACTTCCACCCTCTTCCCAAATATTCACTTTTTGCTTTTTGTTCAGATATTAGTTTTCATGGGAATGTGTAGACAAAGAGAGTGGCTAGAAAATCTGCTGGAGTCTGCCAGCAACGTTTTCCACACATAATTTTACCCGTGAACACAGTTTGCCAGATTCTTAGCTGGTGTAAATCCATCTGGATCCAGTATAATTGAAGAATTTATGTTAGTTCACACTGTCTGAAATGCTGCCTAATTTGTTTCCAGCTTTCATTCATATTATCTTAGGCTCGGTGGCTGTATTTTTAGATAATGGTAGATAATATTTTTACCATTTTGAATGACAGGCCCAAGATCTTGAACAAGCATGGCGCGGAAACAGAGGTAGTGGAGGATACGAAGTCCAGCTGTGATGCACTTTTAGGGACACAACTGCTGTGAAGGTAGGATGCTGATATTTTACATTGTTTCCATGCATCTGTTTTTCTCTAATCTTTTAACCTCAGAAATAGGAAACTTTTCTTATCTATGCGAAGGATGTGGAACATGGCAGCCATGTCTCTCCCAGAGAGGAAGCAAAATTTCTTAAGATGAAGATCAATGACTGTTTCTTCCTGTGCTACCAACTGATCATTTAACACTAGTGATTGTTGTAGGTTCCCCAACTAACACTGAACGGAAAAAAAACAGGGGATGTAAACTCCAAGTACATTTGTGTTACATTTAGTTTTTCTTTTTCCTTCTCTCCCACTTGAAAATCTCCTTTTTCCCTTGGAATCCCTTTTAAGTCGTACTTCGCACAGCAATCAATGTCTTGATACATAGATGGGATGGAATTGGCAGGGTTGGAAGCACATCTGTTGCTGAACACAGCTTAGGTGTTCTGAGTTGTCACAATACGTCACATGGGTTTGTTTTGTTCTAAACATCAAGAAAAACTAGGAAATGTTAAAAACCTGTAGATCCTCAGCTACCCATAATATTGTGCATCAGAGAAAGAAGGGCTACTGGGACAAAATGCAGGGCGCTCTCCATCTGCTAGAATAATGCAATCCACTTGTCAGTACCCAGTTATTATCTGTCTGATGGTGCAATGCTGGCTGAGATTTGAATACTGCTCATTGTCATCAGGATATTAAGGTAACAAAGTTTTTGTTATTTTAAATCTTTTTTACTACTGTCTAATGCCCTACTTAGCCAGCCTCAGTTTGCCATCCATCTGTTGGGCAGCAAGTTATTATCAACAAGTCGATACACACCAAGAGACACCCTAGACACATCTAGTTTAATCACTATAATACCACCAGGCAGAATTTAACCACTCCATCACAGCAGCTGTAAAAGCCTGCACCAGAAACTGCTAGATTGTTAAGAAAGTGACACAAACCTCAGATGAAAGGTGCAGCAATATATCTCTGCAAAGTTTGCTAGCTTACAGATGTAAAAATTAAAGCTTAAGTCTTTAAGAGTCTTCTTTTATCCTGATACAAATGTGAACATTAGATTTTAAATTCCTGCTATTGTGTTAATGTGCATCACCACTTTTAAGTTTATTAAGAGACCAATTTTTCTGGGTTTAATTTAACTAATACCAGTCTTAGACCTGTTCAGTAGGAATCTCAAGAAAGCTGCTCTCAGATGTTAGAAATTACACCAAACTTCCTGTCTTTATTTGTAAGTAGTATTTCTCAGTATCAGATACCAGCTGGTACCCTGAATTCTTTTTCCCAGCACAACACTGAAAAGGAACAATTTGTTGTGTGGGAAGTCTAGAATTGTGGTCATTAAATCACCATCCAAGTGAACATGCTTACAATGCCATTCAAAAATGTCACTTAACTCTCTGCAATAGGAGAAATTTTATTTGCATATGCAGTGATACCCTAATTGAGCTGTTACAAATTTGTGTTTGTGATTAATGTTGGACAGACCTGGCCAAAGCAGAAATATCTTTACTTTAAGCTTAGAGAAAAACTCAGGGTGTAGCACCTATTGTGTCAAAGTAGGGAATGAAGTCTTTTCATGAGCCACTGTCAGGTGAGTGGTGTTTCTGCCACATGAGAAACAAGCAAGGTTAATTTAATACTGATTTCAATAACTTTTTGTGGGATATAATATAGAAAAGCAGCATAAAAATATCCATGGTGTGCACAGAATTCGACACCAGGGAAACCAGCTCTGTGAAGCAGTACACGTGCTGCTCTTTTCAGAAGATTTTAAAGCATTTCTGTTTAAGAGACCTTCTATGGGCTCATTTAAAGGCTCAAGTATGTCCCTAGGAGTTACTGCTGCAGGGACAGTATATAAGGAAGACCGGCATGTGTGCTGTAATGTGTTGCCTTCAAGGGAGAGAAAATATGCCTTGTGCTACTCTAAGCAATACTCCTAGGAGGAGCAGTCAATGTAAGCCCTAATTCAGTGCAGAGGCACACTGCCACAGCTGTCCTTGCTGGGTGTCCCTTTGCACCCAGTGAGGTCTGGTCTTCCTTGGTAGCTGCAGCAGCTGTTAGGGTGGTATCCCTCCCATAGGCACAGAAGAGGTGCAGAGTAGCCCACCCCACATGCGTCTAAGCTTGGATGCCAGGTTTCATTAAAAAAGCTATTCTGAAAACTAATGCAATGAACAGCTCAGTCTTTATTTGTCCTATTCTTGCTGCAGTCAGTAATATGCAAGTCTTTTCTGTGGGTCCTGGTATTCAGTAAGGAACCTTCTTCACTGCTTATTTTCTGATACCCTCCTGCTACGATCAGCTCTGCATTTAAGCTCTCTTGTTAAGTTTATGTCTGCAGGTGAGAGTATTTTACAGATCAAACAAAGCTCTGAGATGACTTCCAACTCCCTTCCAACCATACACAAAACCAGGAAAAGATTTGTTTCAAAGAACATGAGTTGTAATTCAGAGAAAAGCCGATGCAAAGCAGAAGTGTCTGTGGAGGTTTTCTAACCTTGCCAGAGTGTCTGGCTCAACCCAACACATGGTGGCTCCTATAAAATGCTCACCTGGGCAGGCTCCTGCAGCAACAAGAGTCATGCAGGAAATGCCAGGGAAATGGAGGGGGGCAAGGGGCAGGGGATAGCAGGAAAGCTTCAGGCAGTGTATCAATATACCACACTTACCTGTCTTTGGAAACTGCCAGAAAGAAGTCAGGCTTTTTCTCAAAGAGAAAAGGACTACTGAACTCATCCTTGGGGTTTGTTTCTACATATTTTAGCCACCTTTTCTTCCAGCTGTACCATCAATATGTGCAACCAACAATAAAACATACATTAAAGATCAAAGGCTGAGCTCTTGTTTCAGCTGAGTTCTGTTAACAAACATAGTTACGCATCACCTAACAGTCCCTGAAAAGTCCAGGACTTAAGTGCTTTAAAATGGTATGTACATCCAAATCAGATTTCCTTTCTTTTATCTTGTTTCATAGGATATATGACGGAGAAAGGTTAAGAACTGCTGATAAAAGCACACTTGAATTTTCAATATAAGGTTAAGGAGAAGAATGCACTTGCTATGAGGGCAGGTTAGTTGATCTCTTTTTGAAAAATCACGCTGCTGAACTAGAACGTTAAGCATAATTATAAGGCACAAAGCAGCTATACTCGTTTCTGGACCGTGTTCTGAGGTATTCATAATTAAACTATCAAAGTCAAAGGTGCATAATGAACTGCTCAGAGCAAAAGAAGCTGACAAAGTAATTGAAAAGTGATTCTCCTCTGGTGTTTTTTTCCATTTCATTAAGGTAGATTTTCAAAATGCTTAGGCATTATGGTGACATCTAAAAAAATAGAGAACTGGCTGCTTTGCATTGCCAAAAGTACACTCTAAGTCCACCTTAAAATATATAGGTTTCTAGGTTTTTTGTTTTGGGATTTTGCTTTTTTTTTTTACTTTTTCATTTTTCATTGTGTCTGGAGGTCATAATGTGAAAGACAAAAGTGAGAAAACTGAACAGAACATTTCTTGTTGTTTATCACGCTAGCATCAATTTTTTTAACTTTTAAATTCCATACAATATAAGCTCTTTGTCAGAGAATAATTCCTTCTGGAATTATTATGATAAGAATTATTTGGCAGTAGAGCCATGCAAATAATTGATTTTTCAGTTCAGTGACTGAACTGAAAAAAAAACCCAAACAAAGGGGGGAAAAAAAAAATCATTTGTGTCAAATGAAATGTGTAGTTTCATTTTCAGGTTTAAATCTCTTTTTTGAAACTATTTTTGACATTTTTTCTTTTTGAACAAAAATATTTCCAAAGGAAAAAA
>JAOEHY010014569.1:0-29395 GCA_025447955.1 Psilopsiagon aurifrons
CCCCCAGTGAACTGCAAGGCTCTAAATATAGGTCACCCCAGGCAATTAGGGAAGAGCTGCTGGTTTTGAACGATATTCAGCAGGCAGGAAGCCCAGTTTCCAAATGAGTTATCAGGCGATATGATGTTTGGCCTCAGCCAGAGTGATTGACAGGAGGCCTGCATGTTCACAGATACATTATTTAAACATGGTGAGATATAAGGTATCTTCTGCACTAATTACTTTGAAGGCTGTATTAATCACAAGACACTTTAATAATCAATACTTGCATTTGTCAATGACCTTGTAAATCTCCTCCACTTTAACTCTGCTGTGTGGCAAAAGTAGTTGCTCAACATCTTTGGGTGGCTTGTTTTGTACTACCATTGCTCTGTAATATGTATTTAACAAAGTCTCAATTCCAATTTGAAGTTCAATTTCAAAGGTGGAAATAGGAAGAGGACAGATGTTAAGGCAACTATGTACCTGTATTCCAACTAAAGTGTTGTTATTTTTGGTGTAGATTGGGAAGCACATACACTGCAGAGGACATTTCATGGCATTGGCATATCCTGACTTTACTTGAAGGCTGGATAATGATGACCTAATTGTAGACCAGCAAGGTCTTTAATATACTTCATGTTCTAACTGGCATTTGCATAGTAATGTGAAGATAGCAGCATGCTTGTCCTCATGTCTTTTAGATGTAAGGGATGTGAAACTTGGTAATTTTATCCAAACAAAGGAAGAAAGTAAAATAATGTCTTCAGATTAAGATAAGATTGTACTGCAGCCCAGTGCATTCAGAAATGGAAAGGAGTCATTATTTTGTTTTTCATTTAAGGCACCGAGCTAGAAGAGGGAAACTGAGAGGAAAAAATTGTGCACTATGATCTCCTGTCTAGTAGGAACTGTTTATCTTTTTTATGGAGGGCTTTTTTTTCCAGCTGCTACACTGTTGTTTGAGCAGATATTTCTCATATTCCTAATTGACTAGTACAGTTAATAATATTTTACCTGCCTGGGGTTTTTCAAGTATTTTGGAACCGAACAGTAGTTCGCTCAAATGCTTGTATGTGGTCATGAGAAAGAAAAGCCTGGATTCCTCAAACGGGTCAGTGGGTCATGGATTCACTGAGGTGGGAAGGCATGTCTAGAGATTGTCTCCTCCAGTAAGTCCATATATGTCATGAAATGGGGAGCCCAGAATGGGACCCAGTACTCCAGATGTGGCATACCCAGTGCTGAGTAGTGGGGAAGGATTAGCTACCTTCACCTGCTGGCAATACTTCTCCCAGTGCAGCCCAGGATGCTGCTGACTGTCCTTGCTGTGTGTGTGTATTGCTGATCCATGCTCAGCCTGATGTCCTCCAGGAGTTCCAGGTCTCCTCTGCCTGTGTGCTGGTGTCCCGGGTTGCTCCTCCTCAGGTGCAGGACTGGGTTTTCCCACTGCATGAGTTTCAGATGCCTGCTAAAGCCTTTGAGGTCTCCCTGAATGGCAGCACAACCCTCTGTTGTGTCATCTCGTCCTCTTTTGCTTTTGTATCAACTCCTCTATAGAGCTGTGCTCCACCTTTGAATGTCCAGCTAAGAAGGCTGTGGGACACCACTGTCCTCACTGCTGACCGCTGGGGTGTCCTGCATGCTGATTTTCAGCAATCTAATGTAACGTTACAGAATTCTTATGCCAACTGCAATATCCTTTTTCATGGGATTCCTGTTGGTAATTGTTGCAGCATTCTTCCTTTATCACTCTAACATTGATACCAGGTCTGCGGTGCAAGATCTGCAAATATTTAGACCATTTCTTTAGTCTTCCCATATGACCTTTTTCTCTATAATGAGAAATGTTTTTACATTAAAAACTCTTCCTTTACTGGGGTCAGTACTTCATTTCCCATCTTTGGCACAGCAGTTTGGGGTGGCACACGTACCCACGTTTCCATGTCTTCCAGTTCTACATACATTATGCTCTTTATAGCAATTTTAGCTTTACGCTCGTTTCTGTGGAATTCTGTTGCAGAAGTCTTATTGGCAATGTACAAAAATTACCTTCTTCTTATTCCAGAGTGCCCCTGCCTGTAGCCACTGCTGTCATCTCTGAAGCTGCTGAGCTGCAGAGAGAGGTGAGTTTAGCGCTTTCCCTCTGCTCTCAGGCCATTTTTCCTGTGCCTCTTTTTTATTATTTTATTTTATTTGTGGTCCCTGTCATTCTGCCAGGGCAAGGGGGTAAAGAGATTTGACACTAAGTGTGGGGCAATGCTGTATCTGGAATCTATCTTCCAGACGGCGAAAGAATAAAAATTCATGGCAGGACAGCCACTGCTGACACGTTCCCAAAGACATATTGCAGGTAGCTTTATTTATTGTGGCAATGAGTTCATAGAAGTGCTACCTCAAAGCACCCTGAGAGATCCTAAAAAGCCCATCTCCCATCAGGTATGGCAGATTTACGGCGGCTGCTGGTGAAGGGGGTCAGGCAGTGCTGCGCAGGAGGCAGCCTCTCGCGGGAAGCCTGGCTGCTCTCCTAACAGATGTGGAGCAGGGCGATTGGCTCCAAGGAGGGCTTGAGCCTGTAATGTTGACCATAAACTTGCAGTGACACACTGCCTTAGATAAGAAGTGGTGGAGGGAGGGGCTGGCGTGGTTTCTCGGAGCAGAAGCACTAGGGGCCAGCACAGGCACTCATATTTTAGGTTAATGCTGGAAAAGGAGTGCTGGCGGTGGGGATGGGAAAGGATTGATGGTCTTGTGAGTGAGCAGTGCACTTTCTGTGCTGGAGGCTGATCTCAGCCTGCACAACTGTGCCATGGCTGAGGCAGGCAGATCTGACCCCACTTTGTCCAAGACAGGGAAAGGAGAGGCTTTGAGTGGGACAGCCTCACCAGGTTAAAATACCGCAGTCCCACCATGCTGCTGCACCAGCCAGCCCAGGAGCAAATGGTGTGAGGGTGGGCATGTGGCATGGCTTCCTGTGAAAAACAGGCTCCTGTGAATCAGCCTTCTGATTAATGTGCACACAGTATTCACCTGTGTTTGTATAAATCCAACCACTACAGCAGGCAATCACCCCACTCATGGATGACTTTTGCAGTTGGAGGCAGGGCAGGCATGTTCTTGATCTGCTTCCACCATGTACCATTATGTTCTGTTCTGCAAATAATTGGTTAGCACGTTCAAAATTAGTTTCCTGAAATAGAGCAAATGCAACATGGACCAAGGCAACATGGCACTTACTTGTTCAAGGCACTTACTTATTTTCAGGAAGATTTGTACAAAAGGACATCTTGCTAGTCTTCTATTATGCTATAACTGTTCAGCTGCTATATTGAGAAGTATTGACACCTTCCCTACCCCCATGCTAATTCATTTGAGAAAAAACAGCTAAATAAAAAATAGTCCTCTTTAGAGGCTTGTGAACAAAAATTTCCTTGAGGTATTTTTTTGCATATTACTTGAACTTTGTCTGCTCTTCTAGACCGGTGTAGTCCTATTGCTCTTCTCCAACTGTGGGTTGGGTGAAAGCTGGATTGTAAAGAATCCATCTGCTTTCACAGAATGACATTGCAAGTCCGATGGACAATCGATGGTGCTTCCAGGGCAGTGAAGCAAGCTGTGACTCTGATTAAATGGACTGTGGCAGTGAGTTTGAGAGTATTTATTCACTCGGTTTTCTCAGGAACCTTATGGTGGGCTGTAAACTTCAGAAAAATTGGAAACTTCAGAGGTCATTAAAGACCTCTCTCAAACTATGTAAATATGTTACTGACGCCTTGTTAAACCTTGAAGGCCTTCTGAGCACTGCTTTCCTCTTCCTCTCCTCTGTAGTTGCTCTTTGCTCACTTGCGACAATGTAAAGACAAAGAAAAATTAAAGTTGGCTGCCTTTGGAGTCCTAACACAGCCACCAAAACAACACAGGTGAGAGCAATAGGGAGTCACAAGTCCCCAGCTCATGAAACCACATAAAATCGTGTGATTTTAACTAAGCTAAAAACATTTTTGCTATCCAAATGCTTGTCTTAACCTTGCTTCTACCCATCAAAATTAGATGTTCTTGCAGTGTCGAAGAGGATTTGGATTTCTTAAAAGAGATACTTGTTACCAATGACACAGGGACCCATATCTCTCATTATTAGAGGTTTGTTGGGCCTCCTTTGGTGATGGCAGAAGCTGAGCAGTTTTCTGTGTCTACTCCCTCTCCTTTCACACTGTGATGAGCCTGTTTGCAGTTAAAGGATTCAGATCCTTGCCTTTGCATCTCATCCATGCCACCTGCCTTTCCTGGTGTTTGTTGCTGTTGGGGTTGATCCTATTCAAGCTCCAGATATGAAACACCATCCAGCTTCAGTGAAGGTCTGGAAAACACCAATGGTATGCAATGCTCAGCATGACAGCATGGACCCAATGGTCTCTTCCTGCTACATCTCAGAACATACCCAGCCAATGCTCTGAGACCAGCTTCGGCCCCACTAACACAGAAAAAGATGATACTCGAGTGTGTGTTTCCACTGCTTGCTTTTCTTCCAGGACAGCTGGAAGTTATCAAGGCCAGAGGCTGCTTTCCAGCTTCATAAACCTCTTGCATTATTCGGAGTCATGATTCTCTTATTCAACCGTCTGTGCTTTTCCTTGGGACGACTAATCTCTCAGCATGACTAGTGGAATCTGTGGTATTGATTTCTGTCTCTCTCTAAACCTCAGTTGTGTTCAATGCTTGTTAGACATCTGAAGGAATATCCATTGGGCCCCAGGGGCAGTAGGGCAGAGGAGCACAGTCAGCTGTGCAGGGAGATGTTTGCCTCAGGTTTGGGGACAAGCCATCAGGAAGGACTAGAAGACATCAGGAAAGGGGCAGGTGGGGTCTATAATCCCTGATAAAACTCTTGAAAGGTTTAAACTTGCAGAACACTGCTGGCTTACTATCTAATCATTGATGAAGCTGCAATTTTATGAATTTGGCTCAGAGGATTTGATGGTCCATCTGAGGACATCCCAAGGTCCACTTGAGAAGGGAGGCTATATTTAGTGCCATTTCTCAAGCTATACATATATGCAGATGAAAGCGAGTCCAGCATTGTGGCCTTTTTCTTTGAATTACTCCATGTCATGAGAAGCCTTTGAATTCAAGAGTCCCTCATGGTGGGAAACGCTCTGGAAACATGTTTGGGCTCGATCTACTGGATTTCCAGTCTTCAGGGTCTGTTGTCCTGCCCGTTGTTACACTCCATCACGTACCCTACTCCCATACGGATCCTGGCTCCTAAGAGCCCTTTATAGGGAGGGAGCATTGGATAATTGGAGAAGCTTATACAGACACTAGAATTGAAGCTTAGAGCCTGGATGAGAGGGCTGAAAGAGGCAAAAAGAAGGATTTAGCACATTTTTAATTAAAATAACAAGCTGGGACACGTCACTACATAGATTCTTTTGTATCCTAAGTTCCTTTCCGTCTTTTCATCTTTGACTTTTTAGATTAGGCACTCTCAGAGAAGGGATCACATTTTCTTCTGATCTGGAGAATGCCTGACATACTTTGAGGGCTAGCATTGTCTATACAATAATGAAGAAACTCAGAATTGCAGTTTCATTGCTGCCTTACTCCTAGCTGCCATCATCGTGAGGTACTTAGCACTTAAAATAATTGCACCGAGCACTTACATTACACTTTTGTTTTTTCACAAATTAATCCTTCTGCCACTTCTGAGACCAAAATTGTTATGTCCGTTTTATGAATTAGAAACAGAGACACAGAGATGTTAACTTTGTCATCCAAACAAATGGAAGGAATTGGTGGTAGCCATTATATTGTGGTATGCTGCAAAAACACAAACCTAGTCATAGTCTGAGCATCTTACAGAAGTGAATCAAGAAAAATGGCTAACGTGTCATGTACCTTATTTGTGTTAAATTAGAAATTAGTCTATTAAGTAAAATTTTGTTCGATCAAACACACACAGGCTAGTCTAAAGTGAACTTATCAATCAAGATCATGATCATATCACATGATTTAAATTTGTTCTAATAGTTGCACATCCCAGAAAAAAAGACTTTTTTTAAGCGAAGCTTGATCCTCTATCTGTGTAATTTAGCATAAAACCTAGAAAGGAAACAAAGTAAACTAGAGTAATTGCAAAATACAAATATCAACAGATCTAATACTCTGGAGAGTATTAGAGAGTCAGGAGAGTTGATTTTGGGTTTGTTTATACAGATGAGTCTAAATGGCACAAGAGAACTGGTACAGGTCTGTTCCACAAGCTCGATCTGTTGTGAGAGGTATTTTCTGTTTCAGTACAGACCAGTAAAAGCTGATGTTAAAATGGAGCCTGAGGAAGCTTTATTAAGGGGTAACCTACTTTCGCTTTTTTCCTTTTTTGCTCTCTCTTTCTCAAGACTCCCATGTTTTTTATTTTACTGGCTTTTCTGGATGATCAGCTCACCCTCTTGGTACATTGTCTGTTGAAAATGCGGACTTCTTCTTTGCCTTCAAGGGGAGAAGCATGCTATGTCTATAGCTGGTGGAACAAACCCTATGCCTGACCAAACAAGATTCAGCAAACAGGACTTAGTTTTCCATGTAATTTTTCTTTCCTTAAATTACTTGTGGCTACTTAGAAATTTCTTAATCCGTTTTCATGTTCTGTGGATGCAACTCATGGGGTTTTTGACATTCAGATGTGTACTATGTATCTGTGTGAGCACTGCTAATATTTCTTTCTGATCATAGTGTTATATTCTACAGCAGAGGGGGTTTCTAGGATTTTACAGATATTACTAATTTTACCACTAAATATCTTCATACCTCTGCCCAGAGATTTTTATCTATTTCAGTATTTGTCTGGTCCTAGCCAACAATCACTTGGTGTTGCTTTCAATTGTGATGTCTGCTCCAGCTGTAGAGCATAGTAGAGGAATAAAACAGTCTCAGCCATACACATGGGTCAAACGGTTGGCTACTTCTGCTTCTAAGCTGAGTCCAAGCAACTTATTTATCCAAACCTGTTGGTCTAAGTCTGCACTTTCATTCTGGAGATGAAAGGTGAGTGCCGGGTTGCTGGGCTGCCTCACTCGCCCATTTGCTTTCCCCATTAGCAACCGGGACTGGAGCAGGTGAGTGGAAAAGGCTGCACGTGCTTTTGCAGCACCACCTAAAATCCCGTTTGATTTGCTGGCTTTGATGGTGTGTTCACAGTCATCTTGCCACAACTGATCTTCTCTAACCACATGGCCCTTTAAATGCCCCATTTCAAATAGGAAGGAGAAAGTGATCCGGTGGAGCTCTTCCCGTCCTTAGGATCTGTGCTCTTATTAAGGTTTTTCCTTGCTTATATCTGTTACTTTCTTCCTTTCTGAAGGAGTCAGCTTGATTCAGTACTTTGGGGACTTGGTGACATTAATCTATCTGTTTTATGTAACACGGAGTCATTATTAACAGAATCCTGGATCATAAAAAAAGGCATAACGAGAGACAAGGAGGGTTTTTCCCCTTGAAGATAATAGCAGTCATACCAGAGAGGAAGAGGGCAGGGGTCAGGCAGCAGCTGCCTGATTGGGCACCCAGGCACAGCACTGACATTTCTGCAGTTTCATCAGGAAGTCTAAATAATCCATGGGAAAACTGAGGGTTATTTACAAAGGTAAATACGCACGGCATGAGCTGCTGAGGTACTGAAGGCACAGTCCTGGCTCTTGGTGCCTGCCTTTGTACTGCTGATGTTTGGGATGTAAGGGCATGGATGATCTGACAGCCAGCCCCTGTGGCTGTGCAGGGAGCTCAAGGCATAGGTGGAAAAAGCAGAGGAGTTGGAAGATATAAAGTGAGAGCAATAAAATTGCTTCAAAGGGACAGAGGAAAAAACAGGCAGGTAGTTAGTGTTAGTTTAGTGATGCTCCAGGAAGGAATGAGAAGGAAGGTAAGGTAACTTTATCTGAAGATCTGCTGTGCTGCAAGCTTCCTCTGAGAGGAGTTTGAGGTGGATTTACTGCAGAGTGCTGCTCCCCTCTGTCAGCCCACCCTCTATCCCAACTCTGAGCCATTCCCTCACAAAATCTGTGTTTCTAGCATGTGCTGCCCATGAGCTAGGGGAAGAGATTGGAACAGAGGTTGTAGTTTGCATGGGGCTCTAACCCAGAGACCACATGATGGGAAGGAGGTAAAATAGCAATGGAGGCTTTGATAGTCTTTTAATACTGTCCCCAAGTGCCATCCACTGGTATTGTCCAGTATGCCTGCTTGAGTTCCTCCTGCCAGCCATCTGTGCCAGAGAAATTACCACTCAGATCATGTGTTCTTGATTGGCATTTAATATTTTTGCTGTTTTCAAATTTGAAACTGATACTTATTTACAAGTAGCTGAAATGCCTAATGTGCTTTTTAGATCACTGTTTTAGTATTTTTGCACATGCTAGTAAACTAGTTTTGGCTTATATAAATTGACATGTGAAATATCTGGGGAAGGGGAGGACTTGGGATGTTTTCTCTAAGGTTTTATTAAAGAATCACACACTCTTATAATCATACAAAAGAAACAGCAATTATACTGTGCACAGCATGACTGACAGCTCCTTTTCACCCATTTCAGCAGCACACTTACTGCTCTATTGTAATGTGTAATGCAAGGTGGCTCGTGTGTTATAGCACAGCCCCCAGCAGCGACAGCTCCTTCTCCAGTACTGAATCCACTAGCTGAAGCAGTGTGACACGGGTAGACATGAGGACTCTGTGCAGACTGATACGCATGTAGGGCTTGCTGGGCTGGCAGCTCTGCCTGGAGGTCCAGCAAAGACACATGAGATTGTTTACAGCATGCCAAGGAACAGTGCTAGAGTCCAAACTAGCATGGGGCTAAAATCCTGGGATACTTCCCAATTTGAAAGTCTGCATACTTCAAGAGCCACTCAAAGAGCAGCTGCTTGCAGGTAAAGTGTTAAGTTGCTTGCTATATTGGGGACCCCAAACCCAAGTACATCCTGCTTTCTTGACTTAGACTAAATTTTACTATCAATTTTAAATATTAAATAAATTTATTGGCCACTTCAGTTATGTGTTTATCCCACTGGAGTTTTGACAGCTGAAGTCTTCTGACTTTTGTCCTGTCCTGTACACTTGAGTCTTCTTTTTTATCTATTCTCTTCATCCTTTTCCTGAAAGGAGCATAGATATGCACACAGGATCTGTCCCTCATCTTGGAGCATGTTAGGAAGACTGGTATCAGGACACACGTCAGGAAACCACTTTCCTTGCTGGTTCCTGACATTTCACTGCTGGCTGAGATCTTAGATCTGTGCCTATGCTTCCTTCCTTCCCTCTCAGCAGTTTTCCTTGCAAAGGAAAGTGTAATGAGTTCATCTTTGCAGCAACCAGATTTATGACAAAGGAAGAAGGAAGAGCCATTTCCAGGCAGCTAAACTTGAAACAGGAGCCGTAACAAAATGATGATTTGCTTCTGAGTTCTGTGGCCAGGCTGGGGCACCAGCTTGGTGCCTTGGGGTGCTGCACACTGGCTTTGGGTGCAGAAATGGTTGAACCTATGTGCAAGGTTAGAAGTGATGTGTATCCTGGGCTGCATCAGAAGGAGTATGACCAGCAGGTCGAAGGAGGTGATCCTGCCTCTCTACTCTGCTCTTGTGAGACCTCATTTGGAGTACTGTATGCAGTTCTGGTGTCCTCACCATAAAAAGCACATGGAACTGTTGGAACAAGTCCAGATGAGGCCATGAGGATGATCAGGGACTGGAGCACCTCCTGTATGAAGACAGGCTGAAAAAGTTGGGGCTGTTCAGCCTGGAGAAGAGAAGGCAGCATGGAGATCTCAGAGCAGCCTCCCAGTATCTGAAAGGGGCCTATAGAGATGGAGGGAAGGGTCTCTTAATTAGAGACTGCAGTGATAGCACAAGGGGTAATGGGTTCAAACTTAAACAGGGGAAGTTTAGATTAGATATGAAGAAGAAATTCTTTCATGTAAGAGTGGTGAGGCACTGGAATGTGTTGCCCAGGGAAGTTAAGTTGTGAATGCTCCATCCCTGGTGGTGTTCGAGGCCGGGTTGGACATAGCCTTGAGTGATATGGTTTAGTGTGAGGTGTCCCTTCCCATGGCAGGTGGGTTGTAACTGGACGATCTTATGGTCATTTCCAACCCTAACTATTCTATGATTCTAGATCATCCCTGTCATGGCTATGAGTTGAGGACTCTAAATTTGACATAATTATGTATAGGCTATTAAAACTAATGTAGATTCTACTTTCATTTGTATTCTGGTTTCTAACATTTAGCCTTTTACCACAACCTTGAGCATTAGGAATGTTTGTCAAACTGATGGCTGAGCTTCTTATGTTATTGAGTGAGTCTGCAAGTGGGAGTTCTAAAAAACCCACCAGGTAGTATGAGAGAAGACCTTTCCAGCAAAAACCTGAGTTGTAAACACTAGATTTGGTTAACTTGGAGGAAAACCCATGTTTAAAAACCAAGCTATTGGTCTTGAACCCAATGCTTAGCTGAGTATGCAGAATAGTAAGTTGATATTCTGAAGCAAAGCACATTCGGAGACATCTGACGTTTTGGTTATAAACCCTTTCAATTTGCTTTGAGATTAAACTTGGCCACAAGGTCACAGCCTAGGGGGAAATTCTGGAACAATTTTCAAAGCAGTTCATTTGGACATTTTTCAACTATTTAAATGCAAATATAAACGAATAAATAATTTATGCATTGCTTTAACTGAAAAATATTTTAGTTTAAGAATACACAAATTGTCCCACAATTAGTGTGGCTTGTCTACAGAACAGCTGGCAAGCTGGAAAAGCAAGTTATAAACCTGGGAAAGGGGCCACTTAGCACTCTGTACCTTTTCAGTTGTGTTTACCTTCATATCTGTTGCTTTGACTGGACTGTTACAGAGTGAATTAAACTGTGACAGTACAATAATAAGCCCTTAAAAAAAACATTATAGAACATATTACGAAGTTATTTAAAAGCCATTATTATACTGTAATAAAGTTAAATGATATGTTTATGTAAGCCTTTAATTCATGAAGAATTACAAACTGTGGGGCCAGATCTATCAGCAGGCCAACATGACAAAATCATGTTAACTTTGAGACGTGTGTGTGTGTTTATACCAGACGGGGCTCCAGCAGAATGCATGAAGCTTTGTGAACCCACCGGGATCCAACGCCCATCTGATGAAAGCTCCCTTTGAAGAAGGGGCCTACAAGGATGCTGGAGAGGGACTTCTCATCAGGGACTGTAGTGACTGGACAAGGGGTGATGGGTTTAAACTTAAACAGGGAAGATTTAGGTTAGATACAAGGAAGAAATTTGCTACTGTGAGGGTGGTGAGGCTCTGGCACAGGGTGCTCAGGGAACCTGTGAATGCCCCATCCCTGATAGTGTTCAAGGCCAGGTTGGCCAGGTTAGACAGGACCTTGAGCAGCCTAGTATCGTGGGAGTTGTCCCTGCCCAGGGCAGGGGGTTGCATGAGCTTAATGTCCTATCCAACCCAAACCATTCTATGATTCCATGATTCTATGAACAGCTAACAGACAGTTATACTTCTGTTACCACAGCTTAATATAAAAGGAAAGTTCTCCACAAAATGTGCAAGGAAAGTAACTGGACACAAAATCTCACACAGTGACTCAAGACATAAGGGAAATCATTTATTTTTTGTAAAATGGTTTTGAAAAGTTTGCAAAATTACATTATGTTGACAGAAGGTTGAATGAAAGTGAAAATATTTTAGAAAACCCCCAAAACCAGGAAAATGGAATGTAGTCTCTGTTCTGGTTTTGAGGGGTTTTGTTTGGGTTTGAGCTTTTTTATTTTCAAAAAATCCCACACTCTGAAATGAAAGATTTTGGCAGCTTCAAACAAGATATTCTTAGCAAACCAAAATTATATTTAGTTTTGTTTAAGGGATGTTTCCATTTATATGAAACACTTCTTTCAGACACTGATTTTTGTGGTTACTCATCAAACCAGAACTAAGCAGTTCTTTTACCTCCCTTCACCCAGAGATGATGAAGTTGTGCAAACACTCATCAGTGTGACCCAGTGCTGGAGTCTTGTGGGTAACTGTGAGGTTCCTGCCTGTTCTCCAGTTGTATGTTTCTCTGGGCACTGTCACATTTTGCTGCAGCAGACTGAGCCTCTTTTCCTTTAGCTGCTAATGACCATGGTGAGACTGTTGGTCCTTTCAATTATACTGCAATGAATCCCTTAATCTCTTTAAATAGCTCCCCTGTTCTCATCACATCATGCTCATTACCTCATGTAGCATCTATATCATAATCCTAATCTGGAGTTGCAAGTAAATAGGTTGTTGGGGGTGAAGTTTCTACGTTTATTCTGCTTGGGCTTGTTGTATGTGTAAAGAAACAAAAAAGGAAGCAATGTTGGTGGCACTTTGTGAGCACGCTTGCTTTCCAGTACTGACCCGCTATGCAGGATATCAGAGCACCATGGGATGCACTACCCATGAGTGGCTGGAAGCAGACAGCCTTGGGCTTTGTGGGACTGGGTTTACGGGCTTTTCTGGCAGCATCCTTAGCTGGGGCATCCTCAGCTGAGCCATAGTGCTGTCTCTCGTGGCTGGGGCTACTGCAGCCATCCCACAGCTGACAGAGCATGGGAAGGAAAATGTCTGCTAACTGACGGAAAATAGTGGTGCCACAATTCTAACAAGATTACTTAATTTTTAAGGGGGTGTGAGAAAATATTTTTCCAAGCATTTTTATTGATTTTCAGTATGTACAAAACCTAGCCATGTAAAGCAATAACATGGGAAAAGATACAATCATTGAGAAACAATTATAGATCAAATGCCCAGTTCTGGAAGTAGAATACATGCACAGCCCACCCTTTCTAGTTCAGGTCTCATTAGCTGTGAACACTTAGTGGTAAAAAACAGGATTTGAAAGCTAATAAGATGTCCTGCTGCAGTGCTGTACTGGTGGCTTTCCTCCCTAAGCTGCTGACAGGGTCTCTTTTCCTTCAACAGTCTGTCAGCCTGTTTTCTTTCCAAGCCTTCATAGACAACTACCAGGAAGCAGAGCAGGATGTGACCCAGAATGGTCAGAGACAGCTGCTGGTGGGAGGGCTCTGGTAGTGGAGCAGTGTACTCTTACCTGGCCATGTCCTGATGCTTCTCAGGCTTTACACAGAGGATGCATGTTGCTTGACAAAGCAATCCCAGCACTTGGTAAGTTTACTTCATTTGCTGTGTGGAGCTAAGCTGTACACTGAAATCAATAGCATTTCTATGTCTGTGTATCAGTTACACAAGGTCCAGCTATGTGTGTGCTTGCCTACTGCCTATGTAAGCAATGGAGTGTAAAAATAAAAACCCAAAACAAAACTCCCTCTAGGATTGCTGGAGTCTTATTGTTGTTTTGCCAATTACATAATACTGCTCATAATTTGAAATGAATTAGCAAAAATAGGAATCAACCTACAATTAAGAAAATAAGTTAAATTGCATTTGAAGCATTATTCTATCTTGTTGAGCAGTTTGCTTTCATACTGCTAACCTGACAGATTCTGTAATTCACAACATCCTTTTGTAATTCCTGTAATTCACGTAATCAGTGTGAACTGAGGTTTTACAATAACCTGTATATACAGGTTGCAGTGGCATAGGATACTACAGACAGGCCAGGTTTAGGAGAGTGAAGTGCCCTTCAGAAGCTAATTTGAGCCTGTGTCAGATGCTACCGTCACCAGGAAAGTGACAATAGTCACCCAAAAATGTTAAGAGCATCACTGGCTTAACAAAAAATATGTAGGCGTCCGCAGCTCATGCAAGGGGTGATGTTCAAGTGACACATGAAGACAAGAATGCAGGAAAAGGACCCTGTTTTCCTCACCCAGTGTGGCTGGATCTACAGGAGGATGGGAGGCTGAGCAGGTTGCTGGAGGAACCTCACTCGCTTCCTCCAGAAGCTGCTCCTTTGCAGGGAGAGAAGGCCGCTCCACTGAGAGCTGCCCATGTACAGACCAGCTACTGTGTAGCAGCGTCTATTGGATACAGAGTATAAACGGAACCAGCTGTACTTTCTCCATTCTCATCTCAGGTTTTCCAAATGCTGTTGCACATGGTCAGACAAATGCAATACGGGCACAGCCCTGCCCTGAGAATATTTGGTTTAATCATCGTGTCTGGAGATATGAAGCAGGTTGGAAGATCAGGCGCAATGTTCAATTGGGCGCTTTGTCCTGCTTCGTAAAGTGAAGGTTAGGATTAGGGTTAGGGATAGGGTTTGACATCCCTCAAACCCTGTGACTCGTTTGAGGAATGGGGCAGGAGGGGATGTGCTCCCTACACCACTCCTGCAGTGCCTGTATAGCACTTTTCACCAGCTTTGCTGTGAATATGCAGAGCTGCATCAAGATGCTGATCTGTCCAAATGGTGCAGATCTTTCTAAATCTGCCAGTTAGGCATGATGGATCCTGGAGTTTGCCACCAGTCCCTTGCCTTGCTCATTCATGCACACAGAGACCTCCTTGAGGCCTCTGCACCCTCCAGTGCCTCCGCAGGTATTTCTGACAGAAAAACAGTGTCCTCAAGCCCTGTATTTTGAAAGAAATGCTTAATGAAAGGGTAGGCACAGACCCCTCATGACGGCAGACGGCTGTAATTCTTGGCAGGCTGTGACATTGCCCATCCTCCTGAATTAGTGCAGGGCATGAGGAATTTAGCACGGTTCTAATTGAGATCAGATGCAAACAAGCAGCATCGGTATGTGGGCATGTGGCAGGACAAAACAAGCGCAGGCGCCTGTCAGTGCAGTGCCCTGCAGCGCTGCCCCGCACAAAGAGGGGAGGGCTCTTCTCCATGCGCTTTGTTCCTGTGCTCACGGGAAGGTCTCTGGTTTAATTTAGTGAAGGCTTTGTCAGATGCTCTTTATTTGCCGTACAGTAACTCAGCTGCTGCAAAATCAAGGCAGCTGCTGGGAGAGAATGCTCCCTGTCAGTCACAGCCCGGGTAAAGGGATTCCCATGTCAATAGTGAGCATCAGGAGAGGAGCAGGAGAGGCCCAGCAGAGGGACAGGCCTCCTTCTCACCAGACCCCCTTCCAGAAAACAGTGATTGTGTGGCATGGTCAGAGGTGTTTCTCTTCTGGACACCCCTCAGTGTCTTGCTGGCTGCAGGAGGTGAGTGGAAGCCACTTGCAGGATGTGGGAAGCTGCCACAGCAGAAGTTTGGTCATGAGCACGCGTCCCACAGAGACTAGGTGCTCTCTGAAACCAGGAGATACAGCCTCTACCTGCTAGCATGGCATCAGGAGCAGGCTACCGAGTCGCACCCGCCTCTGTACATGATGCCATTCACAGGCTTGCTTCTGGGCAGAGGGAGAGAAACTTGAGCAAGCCTTACACCAAAGTCCAGCCCAGAATGATGAGAGGGGTTTCCTCCAGTCTGCAATCTGATTTGAAGGATGATTCCCCAAGGTGGGGGGTGTTTGCTCCTTATTCTCCTAAAACCAGCTGGGATTTCTTCCATCCATGGCAGGGTTTTCTTCTTTCATCTCAACTGTGAGAGGATGGAGTCATGCATTCCTCTGTAACTAACCTGGTAGCAGCAAAAGGACTGTTGTTTCACCTCCAGTACTCCTGCAGAGACTGGGGTAATATATCCTCAAAATGCCTGCCGAAGTCTAAGTAATTAGACCCATTATATGGTTGAAATGAGAAGCTTTAGCTTTCTGCTCCTCTGCTCTTCCTCTAAGGATTTCCCAAGGATGGGGGATGCTGTCCTATGGGGGGAGCAAGGGGGACGGGAAATCAGACTTTGTACTTACCCGTTACTCTCCTACTCATCCAGATGGCACCGGTATCAAATTGTTCCCAAAGCCAATCCATTTACCAAAGCAAGCAAACACCTGCCTCTAAAACAAGGCAGATTTAAAATGCCTGGTTAAAACCAGGACCCTTTTCAACCAGGGAAACCTGGTTTATCTCTTAGTCACTGAACTCCATGTAGTTTTCAGGAACTCTTCTCAGTTATTTTTAAACATTCACTTTTCTGAAAAACTCCAGTTGTTAACTTCATTATCTGTGTGACACTTCACTATCTCCTCTTTCCGGGTTATTTATGAGTATACTGAAGCAGCGCAGAATTTCTGATCCCTTCCCATGCTAACATGGTGTTTGTACCCTTTTTTCCCCTATCTTTTTATTGGGAGTTTGCAGAAAGATTAATCCTCCTTACTCCATGACAGTTTAGTCTTCTTAAGAACCTTTAGTGAGGGATGTTCTAGAAAATCTTTTAGAATCTGATGCCACTTTATCAGCCCAAATCTCCCATATTAGCAGGGCTGTTTCCTCCATCAGATAACTTGGATATATACACATAAACTCTTCTCTTGGCTTTGAGACTCCTCCCCAAGACACCAGATTTACTCATTTCTGCTAATTCAGGTTGGTTCGCCAGTTTTGTACTGCTTTGCTTGTTCTGGAAATCCATTTTCTGGTCTGTAACTCCCATGATCACCCCCTAAAGCCTGTTGTGAAAATCTGTCACCTTTCAATCTCCTGAGACAAAGGAAGAAAGTTCAGCTGTTTCATATTTGAGCTGTTCTAAAACTCTTGAAGGAGTACTGTCACCTCTGGTCATTTGCTGCTGTAGCCTATGAACCCTCCTGAACTACTTCATAGTGAACAGCAGTGCAGAGAATGAATTTAATTTTGCTGCTGTGTCCTTATCTTTCTTAATTCCTCCCTTTTATGCCTTGCTCATCCATCAGCTGCACTAGGTGACTGACAGGCTTCCTGCCTTTGTGTTTGAGATGTTTTTATTAGCTCTCATAACTCTAACAATTTTTCTTTGGGACCTGTTTTGGCTTTCCTTATCATGGATTCGCATATAACTTGCTAGATCTATGTCTTTCTCTGTTTTCATTGTTTAAAAACAACTTCCATTTTTCTGAAAATGTATTTTTTATTTTGGATAGCTTCCTTTTTCTGTTGTCTTATTTAAACCAGGCTTTAGATCTCTGCTGGTTTAGCCTTTCACCTGTTGTGTCTCACACACGTCAGTGTCCTGTAGTCATGGTATTGTGCACCACTCGCTTTCAGGCTAAAGCTGCTAAGCCAGGATGGGAAGGAGGCATCGTTATCTGATTTGCAGACTGGCAGGTTGCAATCTCAGCTACAGAGTGACCCATAACAACACAACCATCAGCTGGCAGGATTTCTGTCTTGAACTCACACTGTGTGCTTTTTCTGCCTGACAGATGCCATCCAAGACCAAAGCTGATATTCAAGTGATCTAACAAGACTCTTACCAAATATGAAAATAGTAAAATGCATTCACGTGTAGAAGGAAACAGACAGGGGCTAACAAATTGGTGAGAGGCAAACAGTATTTCACTAGCCTTCTGTAATTCCTGTTCATAAATTCCTGACAGCCACAGAGGTGTGACTGCAACAGGAACCAGCATTGTTAGGGACGAGCTTCCATCCTGGAGACCTCCTGACACTGGGTGCATTGCACCTCATGTTTAATCATCCATCTGGATGCCAAGCTGTGCAATGAAAGTAACACTTTTCTTTGGGATGACTTCTCATGAATCCCACTGTTTCTTCTAATTCTTCAGTGTATTTGTTTTCCTTCCTTATGCATCTATTCTGCTGCCTGTTACATGAGAAACAGTACTGAGCTGCAAAGATTAAAACAGAAAAATAAGACTACAGAAATTCTGTCCTTGCTGATGGATGAGTCAGAGTCCATGGTACAATCAAACTCATAGGGTTTCAATTGCCAAAGCCACCTAAATGAAGCTGATACAGTCCTTTCTGTATTAAGTAAGGAAGCTGAATAGTCCACTGTCTGTTTTGTAGGACTCAAAATTCACCTCTCATATAAAACCACTATAGGTCAGCTTTCAATTGCAGGGGAGGTACAATGATTGGGAATGTTAATTGAGTTGGAGCTGAACACACGTAATTTCCCAAGAAAAAGAGGGACATTGACCTGCTTGAACTAGTCCAGAGGAGGGCACGGAGGTGCTGGAAGGGCTGGAGCTGCTCTGCTCTGGAAACAGGCTGAGAGATCTGGGCTGGGTCAGGCTGGAGAAGAGATGGCCCTTTAAGGGGAGCCCTTAAAGCACCTCCCGGTGCCTAAAGAGGCTACAGGAAACTTGGAGAGGGGTTTTGGGAAAGAATCTGTAGGGACAGGACAAGGGGGGAATGGCTTTAACCTGCCACAGGGTGGACTGAGATGAGCTCTTAGGCAGAAGTTCTTCCCTGTGAAGGTATTGAAACACTGGCATAGGTTGCCCAGAGAAGCTGTGGCTGCCCCATCCCTGGCAGTGTTCAAGGCCAGCCTGTACAGGTCTTGGAGCAACCTGGTCTATTGAAAAGTATCCATGCCCAAGGCAGGGGGTTGGAACTGGGTGAGCTTTAAGGTCCCTTCTAACCCAAACCAGTCTGTGATTCTATGATATTAACAACTCCATGCTGTAAAACTTATGGGGTTTTGGTGCATTATTCCAAATTCTTCAGGATTCTTCATATGCTTTCTGTACTGCCATTTGCAGGCATTGATTTGTAGAGTTTGTACAAACTTTTCCCAATCTGAATAGGAACCGTCTCCCCTATCCCACTCATTGGTGCTGAATCTTGCAGCATCATCTCCACATTTCCATACTGAGGTAGGGAGATCTTCTACAACCTCATTTTCTTAAGCCTTGCAGGGGTTTTTGTTGGTAGCCCTCCTGGGAAGTGCAATGTAAATAACATGGATTAAGAGATGTGATTACATGTAATGCAACCATGCCGTTCTCAGGCAGAGAAGAGAGGCCTTTATGTCATTTATCCTTTGCCATTCTGGTGAGCAGCAGTGTTTGCTTGCTCTTTCTTCTAATGCCTGTACGGTTGTTTTATAAATGTCATCTGCATTAAGTATTTCTTAGCACCTGACTTGCTGGCCAGTAATGTTGGCTCATCTTGTTTTGAGTGCAGTAAGATGAACAAAAATGTGTTATTTGAACAAGACTATAGATGCCTTTTATTTTTAACTAGATGTCTTCAAGCTGATACCTTGTCAGACTACAGCTCTCTGTGGGGCAGTGTGGAACTATCAGGGCTCTGTTATTTATATTTGTTGTCCCCATTAGTATCTGTCATTAAAGAACAGGTCAAATGATGGAGCCTTTGTCTCCATCTTCTTAGCAGGAAAACTGTCCCTTGAATTTCTGTCATAGTCACACAGGTGTAAGAAAAGATAAGGAAATAGGAAGACTCCTGACCTGTTGCATTTTGTGTGTGAGCTGTTGAAAGTAAATAATGTTCAGACAGTCTGTTTCAATTCTTAAATATTCAGTTTCCCAAAACTATGGTAAATGATTTACTGGCACAAAAAAATCTTCCTGAACACAGGAAAAAATATGCCTTCTCTTCCTACAGATCTCTCCACCATTAGACTTGGTGCTGAAAAAGCAGCTATTGTCCAATAATTATTTTCATTCAGAATTATTTTCTATTTAACTAGAATTCACTGAGTCACAGTGAAGTGCCAAGTTTTACTATATCTGTATATCTTGAGTCATTATAAAGTCATTCATAATATCTGGGACTCTCCGTAATATCAAACTAACCTTGTGTAATATTGATAGCAATAGAAAGATTAATGGTAGGCTTCAAAAAAACTTCATCAGTATCTTTCCCAGATGAAAAACTGAAAAATGTAAGTTTGGGCTCGATTTTATCCTGTGTTTACTTTTTGGGTATGTTTAATCCTTTAAGGAAGCTTTCTCTCCTGCTTTCTCCATATGTTTTTATCTGAAGTATTTTGTTTACAACATGAGTGTACACTTCAGTTTCTTAAGAATCATCAGGCTTATAAATTAAATTGAAACCTTGGGAAGCTCTGTGATGGGCAAAGACATGCATTCTCTTTGTGCTCTTAATATCCTGGAGGATCCTCAGTAATGCATCTACATTTCCCATTTCGTAAGGAAACTTTTCAGGCCTTAGAACCCTTCAGAAGTGTGTATGTGCGTGCAAGATGTTCTTCAGATATTGTAAACTGAATCCAAAGATTTGAGTGAGAAATATTAACACTGAAACCCCTCCCTAAGGTCAATATTCTAGACTTTCAAAATGAGAAGGAAAAAGATGGGTGGAACGTAAAACAGAAAACCAAGCAGAAGGTAAGAAAAAGGAAAATGAGGTAGACTGAAATGAAGAAATTTTAAAACATTTAGGAGAGAAGACATGGGTTGTGACATTTTCATGCAGTTATGTCTTGACTGATTTTGCTGTATTAGAAATTGCAAGTGTTCTTTAAAACACCTGCAAGTGGTTCTATTCTACAAGTGGATTCTATTTTGGGAATCTATCCATTTAGTATTTTCATTGATGAGGTAATGGTTGGATTCGATAATCTTAAAGGTCTTTTCCAACCTAGTTGATTCTGTGATTCTATGACTGGGGCAAAAAGAGTAGTCATATGCCAAGGGGATCCTCCAACCTCCCAACTTCATCAGACTGACCATAGCATGGGAAAATGGTACCACAAGAAAGTGAAACAAACCCAAACCAAACCTGGTATATGGTTGAAACACAATAAGGATTGCCAGTGAATGTGTCTGTGAACTTTCTGGGTGATTGGCTTGAGTATCTTAGTGAATCTAAACTGCAGGGTTAGTTCTGTTGAAGAGACAAGTATACATAGTGAAAAGCAAGTGCATGGGATTAGTAGGGAAATGCTTCACATCAGTGGAAATTAAGACAGAAGCTTGTTTAGTTTGTAGTACATTGGTATGCACAAGCAGCACTAAGGAAGCAGATTTTTACTGGTAAGCACAATATTATTGTATTTCATTTATTAGGACAAATGTGTATAAATTGTGTAGTTGCCAGGATCCAGAGTACATACCGATTTTCACCGTATGCACTGTTTTTTAGCTTTCTCTTAATTTTTAGAAACTTTTATTTTCAAGTTGTGGCTCTCAGTCTGAGATGATTTTTCAGTTCAAGCAAAACTGAATAATAATGTAGTAGTACAGATTTCTATTACTAAGAAATATTTCTGAGCTGCATAAGTCCAAACAGCTAGACAGAAGTTTGGCAAGGAGAAAGCCGTGACAAGAAAATAGTGCTTCTAAATGTTCCTGTGAAAACTGGTGTTTCTTTTGCAGAACTGTAACTTTTAGAAGTTATAGAGCTGGCATAAGCAGGTATAATTTTATTTTACCTAAGATACTGTGATGCTCACTTGCTTCCAAGAGACCCAAATATTTAACCAGCTGTATGGAGGAAGATCAACAGCTTTTGTTCTGTGAAGACCAAGCAGTGTCAGTAGAATACAGACCGATACCTCTCCTTGTAGAAAGGAACTTTATTCTTGTCTTGGTTTTCCCTTTGGATCTACAACAGACTTAGTTATTAAAGTGAAGGCTTTGATTTCAACCTAGCATGGTGAGGAAAATGGCGTTATTCATACTGCTACGATAGTTGTTATAGATTCTATTATAGAATATTGTTATAATTACCTGTTTATTGGCTAATTGCTTGTCATTAAGTGCAACGAAAGTGGAGAAAGTAGGACCACTGCTGTATTTCAGTGTATGAGGGGCATTTGTTAATAACACCCAGAACTCTCATTTTCTGAAGCTGACTCATCATGTCTTTTCCTACTACTGCGATCGCTTTTTATCACTTCCTGCTGAAACAAGCAGTAAGTAACAAAGCCCATCTAAGGTGCTGGGTCAGAGGAAAAGCTTGATAGGAATATTCATAGGCACTACCCCAGTCCACTGAAGTTCCTGTCAGATCCTGCACTCTAAATCCTCCATATTGCTGCCATGGCCCTGGCCTTGATGGACTTAAAGCACTTGTGATTTAAAGCACCAGGGTAAAATCACAGGGCTCAGGCTGTCCCCGGCAGGATGCTGGAGTGCCTGGAAGCTGGATATGCTTCTGCTGGCCTGGTTTGCTTTGTGGCCATTGTAACTGCTACATCCAGAGAAAATCATGTTTGCGTATCAGAGGGCAAGTGACATTTGCACTGCAGCTCCTTGAGGGAGCCAGGTTTGTTGTGACATCAGGTGGTGGAGCACATATTCTGAATGCCAGGTTTTACTGACAGCAAGGAAAAGGATGAAAATCCTTGTTTGTGTCTGGAGTTAGCAGGTACTGGGTAAAATTTATTCTGTTCATTGAGCAAGTAAAAAGGAACCTTAATTACTGATTAACATTTCAAATAAAAGATTCACCCCCCCCAGAGCCATAGCTTTTCTATTTGCTAAGATTTTTCTTGGTTTGTTCTACAGTTTCAGTATGTACTGATCTTCGGGCATAAGAATACAATGGGTTTTTTTAGTAAATTTCCTCTATTTCAGTACTGAAAAAGAGTGGGAATGTATCTGTAGCTCATCACCTCGGTAATGTGCTCATAATAGACAGTTCTTATGTGATTTCCCAAAATTCTTTTTTTTTTTTGACTGGTACAAGGCTCTTTCAGAAGCCACTGCAAAAATGCAGGTTTAGTTCAGTGGCTCAAAAACTCTCTGTTCCCACGTCCCAAATAGTCCAGCCACAATCAGTAGGAATCCCTTGCAAGCAGCAAACATTTCACCACTATTTGTGGTGTTCAAAATTGAAAGTTTAATGATAAGGACTGATTGTAGTTTAGGTTAAATTTTGGAGAGTCTTCATGTTTTCAGTTTGTTTATCTAATTGTGAAGGTAGACTAAACTATACCAAGATTATCCAGCATGTCCTTATCATCTATAAGCTAGAGAGGTTTTCTTAAACATCAACTGATTCACTGCTGTTTTCCTTTCTGGAACATGTGGACATATGGCAGGTGTTGAAATTTGTGAGAAGTTTTCTTCCAATTTCTTCAAGAGATAAAGTCTTTAAGCTGTCTATCTTTAAAACATTTAAGCTTTAAGTGTAAAATCAGCCGGTGTAAATAGCTGGAATTACTGGGGATACCTCACGAGACACAGATAAAGCCTAAGAGCCTTTGCCCCTCTCCCCCAGCCTGCGTATGAGCAGAGTATAAATTAACAAAGGGGGCTGAAACACATTCCCATTCTTCCCTGGTAACATTCCTGCTTCTCAGAAGTATAAGTTGCACAGACCCCCAGAGCTCAGAAAACTCCTGTGACAGTGACACATTTTCAGAGAGGCCACATTCAGGCCCTGGCACTTTGACAGGAGCAGCAGGGAGAGCATCCCTGAGCTGTACAGTCCTGCACACTTCAGCCACACAGGGAGCTCTGGGTCTGAGCACATACTTTACCTTTCCATACTTATAGTTGCCTAAAAATGTTGCTAATAAATATTGGAAGTTATGGTTCTGTGACATTTAAAGTCTCCACACACCACCTAAAAATAAAAATCATACAACATCATTTCAAATTTTCCCTTATTTGCTAGATCCTAATATAAAGACCATACTTGCATTGATTCTTTTTATTCTCCACAACCATATGACAGTGTAGGGGACATGAACATTTGCAAAATAATTTGTTTGAGAAATAGCACAGGAGATGAAGACATCTGGACAGGTCCATCATCCCTGCTGCAGGCTGGATGTCACCTGCAGCACCAAAGACTGTGCCCTCACTGCTCAGCTGCTTGGCTACTGCTGCTCTTTCAGCAGAAGGAATGATGTGAAAGAACTCAAATTATTTTAAACATTTATGTTTACAGGTACTGAGACTTTTTCCTAATTAAAGCCTGTCTCGTAGCAGTAGTAGTAACTGCGATATTAACAGCAGCCAGAGCAGGAACAATGAAGACTTCTCTTTATGGCTGTTTTCTGGCATTTCTTTGAGGCTGTGTAAAGACAATGCTACAACATTCTTACACAGACCACCAGCTTTGTAGCAACGGTCCCTTTGGAGCCTTGACGCGGGGAATAACATGTATGTGTCCAGGCATTTTCCAGGCTGTGGGATTTTCTTCTCTTCTGGTCCCAGTGCTTTGAGACCCCTCCTTTTAGCCTGAGCACCGTTTAAATAGATCATTTGTTTTCATTATAGGTTTTTGCATCTCTGCCTTTCATTCTTCTTAATGAATTTCTAGGGTCTGATTGGAAAACAAAAGCTAAATACAAACATAAAAAGCAATCTAACAAAGGACATGGTTAAGTGTCTGGCAGCTCTGCCGCCCCAGCTGTAACGAGGAGATGGCCATTTGCTGATTGCTGGGGGTTGACACCACTTGGTTAGTATGCTAATCTAGTCCTCTGCGTTTAACATGCAGCTCAGGTCTGAGCAGTCTCCGCAGAGCCTGTCAGGGGAAGGGGTGTCTGGCAGCATGGACTGTGCTGCACCCACAACAGAGCACCCCAACATTGTGCCTGCTCTTGTCATGCGCTTGCACCCCCTCTCCCTCTCCACCCTCCCTGGTGCACACACACATACATACCATCCAAAAAGCTCTCTGCAAATGCTGAAAACCATGAAACGTGGAAAAGCCATGTATGATTGGCTTGTATTTCTGCCTCCGCGTCCCCAAAGATTCTCATTTTAACAGACCATGTGTTTCTGCTGCTGGAGAAGCCCAGAGTGCCAAAATTCAGCAACAATGAAGTAAGACGGAGTTTAACATCCAAAACAAAGAGATGGTATTTTTGTAGCTCACTTACAACATAGCTGTCACAAGATGGTTTAAATTTCCCTCTATCCTCTCTCCCCACCCAACCTCAGCCCAAGAGAAAGCCAACTTTTCTTAAAATCCATTTGTTCAGGACAGCAGTCAGATGCCCAGGAGGGAAGGAAAGCTTGCTCCTGGTATTCACAATGACTGTCACCTTCCCTGTGTGGTTGGAGGCAGTGAGCTGCAACCCTCTGCCCAGAGTAAGAAGTTCTGATTTCCAGAATTAAGGAAGAAATTCATTCCAGACCCAGTTCCTATGGTCAGGTCCATCAGGTCCTGCAGCTACAGGAGAACTTAATTCCTCAGTGTCCCTTTTCTTTGTTTTCATAATGTCACAGCAGTTCTAGAGAGGTGCATGGAGAATCCTAAGCATCTGCTTGCATTCCGAGGATTTTGCAACTTGTATTTTCAGGGAGCAGGTCAGATGTGGGCAAAACCGAGTCTACATCTGACACATTAGCAGACAAAGCTATTTAACCTCTGAATTATAGCACAGCTCCATAGTTCTCTCTTCTGTTGTTTCATGCTCCAAGCAAACTGCTCCTTGCAGTTCTCCCTCCTGGTGCCAAGTACGTATTCCAGCTGCAGCTCTGTAGTCAGGGAAATTCCTTTTAACTCCCCAGTAGAACAGTCGGAGCTTTCTCCAGAGCTGCAGGCTTGATTGTCCTTGATTATTTTATTTCTTTGGCTCTGATCCAAGATGTTCCCTGTCAACATTTCAGTGTCTTTTCTCATAATCCCTTTTCTAAACATCATCAACAATTAACTGACTCTCTCATATCTACAAACACATGCACACACACGCAGGCGCGCATGCACACACCACTGAGCCTCATCAGTGTCTTTTTTGCCTTTAAGTATAAGAAATTACAGCTTCTCATTAGCTGAAGAGCATGTTTTGAAAGGCTTTGTGTTTACTCACTTTGCAAGTGATGCTGGCGCTTTTAATTATTCTCCTTTTGCATATCATAAGCAAGCAGCAAGCTGCTCCAGCCAGCCCGGGCGATGCGTATTCCCAGGAAGGCAGGAGGAAGGGATCGCGTTTTACCTCACTGCTGCTGCTTTCTTCCCTTTCTGTCAGCCAGCCAAGGAATCCCCCCAAAGCTCTTACGTAGCAGATACCAAAACCGTGAGTCACTTTTCGCTCCCGAAGCAATAAGTCCACCACATCTGTGTGCAGAACAGTGATCGCAAGGCTAGGAATCTCTCCAGGCTGTTGGTGTGCCCCGGCAACAGTTCTCCAGTGGTGACTTTGTTTTTCCTGCTTTTGCTTTCCCTCCTCAGCTCCTTCGTCTCTTCATTCCTTTTCATGCCATTCCCTTTTTCCTCCTTCCTTCCTCTCCATCCGTCCCTGCAGCTGGCAGTGGCAAACCGAGCAAGATCTGGGTCCCTCTCACCTTCTGTGGATTCTTTTTTTTCCATTTTTTTCCTCCCCCTGTATCTGCAGCAGCCTTTGGCTGCTCACTCTGCCAGGTTGGATCACCAAAGACACACGACTCGCTCACAATGTATAATCAATACAGATATTGATCCGCAGAAAATGTTTGTAAATTCCTGAAAGGGGAATCAGGAGCAGCGGGACAGGGAGGCTTGTGGGGGACGACATGGTGCTCCAGGCAGCGGCTGCAGGCAGCGCGTGGCCAAGCCCGCGTCCTGCCGCCTCCGAGGTGACGGGTGCTGGAATGCGCGCGGGCGGCAGCGGGTGTGCGCGGGGCTTCTCTACTTTCATTTCTCTACAGCTGCTTCCCCTGAAGAATCAGAGGCAAGCAGGCAGGAGGCCCCGTCGGTGCCATGCCTTGGCTGCAGGCCAGCTCTGTTTTGTTTCCATCATCACACGCCACTTTTGAATTTGCATACATACAAGGGTTATTTTCCCTTGCGCCTCCAAAAAGATTTAAGAAGGTGGAAAAGTGGTTCTGTAAGGAGGGATTGCGGGTGTTAGTCATTGTTTTCAGGATTTACATTCAAAGCCGCGTATTTGCAAGAAAGGAGGCAGAGAGGAAAATAAAGGGCAATAAGAAGTACTTGGAGAAGACAGAAAAGCTGTATGAATGTGGAAGATACTTGGACTGCAAAAAAACCCCGTTCTTCAGTTGAGAGCTGCACATGCCCAGTTTGTGCACATGTTAGGTCAGACCTGCCCAGCTAGCGCTCTTCCTACCTCCCCGTGATTAGGTCCACCCCAGCCAGGAGGTGGGGATCGTGGCACTTGATGCTGCTGCCAAGGTCAAAGTTGGAGCCATCTCAAGAACATCCTGACCCCAATCTCATGAGCCATTTCCTGCCAGCCTGCCTGCAGTCTGATGGCCCATGTGGTGCATGGAGCATGTAGGACGTAACACTGACCCAGTTTGCTCCCAGTGTAGTCAACCCTACTCTTACTGCAGGAGGGGGAGGGTCCTTGTGTTTTTTCCACCTTCATCCCTCTGGTTTTCTGTTTTCCTGGGGAAAGGCAGGTACTGACAGTATCAGGAGATCCATTATTAGGATAATTGGGTATTCAGGACACTTTCTAGTGCTTGAGGTCTGCAGTGTTGACCATAAGAAGTGGTGTAGGGCCATGGGGCTGTCTGCTACCCCGGCCGTGCCAGATGGCCATTGCAATGCAAGCACTGTTACCCTGGCCCAGGCCTGCTGGTGGGGCTGCCTACCAGAGGAGCCAGCCAGGATGCTCACTGCATTCCTGACAGCTTCCAGCCAGATACAGCCTGCCAGGGCTGTGCAGGCTTCTCACCAGCCTCCCACCCCTCACAGGCCCACCCATGCATATCCTGTCTGTGCACTGCTGCGTGTGTCTGCCAGTGGTTGGTGGTGGGGAAACCTTTGTTAGCCAACCTTGGTCCCGCTTCCTCTGCCTGCACAGCCACCCCACGCCGCAGCAGCCTTGGGCATCCTGTGATAGCCATCTTGGTCAGGCTTCGTGCACGGATGCAATTCCTGTGCCTCCTCCTTGAGTGCTGCTGCCAGCTTTATCAGCCTGCACCAGCAGCAGGGAGGCTGAGTGCGTTCATTCTCTCTCCAGTTTCTGAGTAGCTCCTACAATCCAATTAGCAGAGGCATTTATATCACAAGGGGCTGGTGTGCCCTGCTCATCACAGCAGCTCAGAGCCAGTCATAAATTCTACCAACAATACATCTTTCCTGTGACATGGATTAATTACAGCTCTGGGCCTCCAAGAGCAGGTTTGTGAATGAAAGTGCCCATGAAATAAGAATGCAGAGAAGGCAAAGGCGAAGATTCCTGGCCATAAAGGATGAAGTGGGCACATGCTGGGTAGCCCTGGGCTAGGGCACCTGTGGCAGCGCAACAGGGAGCTGGGGAGGCAGGTGGGCTGAGCTTTATTAACAGAGGGAAGCAAACAGAGGATGGCCAAGGGACATTATGAATCCTGCACCCATAGCCATAATGAGAAATTCTTCATAACTGTTCTTTGTATACTCTGCTGCAGTGCAGAAGCTGGAAGTGAAGCTAGCAGAGGCTTAATAAAATTACATATGTCCACTTAAGATGCAGAAGGCACTAGCTATCAGCACAGTTTAGAAAGGCGAGCAAGGCACCGAAAAATTTGGCATCCACAAAGATGGGTGCTTGTTCTCAGAGACATGTCCGTGTCCTCTCTGCTGTTCCCAGAAGCTCCCCCACATACAGTCCCCCTTTTTCTCATACTTTTTCTCCAGAAGTGTCATTTTTTGGTGCCCTGGTGTCAGCTTTGCTCTCCCAGGACAGTGTTCTTAGTGTTGGCTGTACCAATAGGCTGTAGATTCAGCCCCACTGGAGGTGGTGTTTTTGCAGTGATGCAAGAGCAGGTTCAAAACTGTCTGTGGAAGAACATCCAAGGAGAGGGACAGTTTGTGTCCTTGTACCCCTATGTGCTACTATCTAGTTTTATAGTTCTGTATTTCCATTTCATACGCTCGACTCCATACATATGTTTCACCAGCGCCTGACCTTGTGTTTGTATTTCAACTACTCACCTAACTACCTAAGCACTTACCCATTGTTTGATCTGCTAGTTAATTTGGGTGCATGTCTGTCACCATTAGCTGGGGTGGACACCACACAAATATTTGATCTGTTGTTTTGTCCCAGTCATACCCCAATTTAATGATTCATCTTAAGCTACCTATCCATCAACCAGTTTTCAATTTATATATCAGTCAGTGGTTTTGTTGTTAAGTTTCTATGCATTTGTTATTGAAATATGATCACTTAAGAAGTCCACAAAACTACCTTTTAAATGCATGGGTAAGTAGGAATTTTAAAGACATGAGGATGCATATTAAATTTAGTAGCATGTCAGCTCCATTTGATCTATTTACTCTGATCTGCTGAGAGATCTTCTGTGTAAGCAAATGTGGTTCCTGCTGATAAAACGGGTTTGTTTGGGGGTTTTGATTGTTCGTAACTAGGTGAAGGTGGCTGTAGCCAAAATACAGCTCTATGAGAAACAATTGTTCTTCCATTGAACAGAAATATTATCTCATTGTTCAAAACAAAACATCTTTTTATTTTTGCATAAGAACAAATCTTGCATTTACTGACCAGTGCCTTTACTGTTTGTGGTCAAACAAAACAACTTGTTACCCAGCTGATATCTCCACAAGCTGATGGCTGTAACCATGCAGCTAGACCACTTCAGACTGCAGAGAAGTTGTGTGTTGGGAAGAGAGGGGATAATTACCAACCTACCAACCCATCTCACAGATTCCCATTCAGCTGAAGCCTTTACAGTAAGACTTTACATATATAAATATATATATATATATATATATATATATATAGGTTATGCATGGTT
>JAOEHY010014570.1:7166-17925 GCA_025447955.1 Psilopsiagon aurifrons
GCCAAGCTTGGCCCAGGACAGCATCTAATGAGCTGATGATTTGGCACAAGACCCTCTGGCTCAGAGCTGAATACAGGCACCGTGAAAGGGGCTATGTAAACGATACAGACAGGTTGTCATTATTAAATATTCCATGAACTACCAAATGATCCTGCAGGCATTTCCATGCAAAGAGACAGCAAGAGCCAAGAACCAAATTTCAGCACAGACTATTTGCCACAAACTACTCTGCAGGTACATTGTATTTTTATGACTATGCTCCCACCTTTGGAGCAGTGAAAGAGCCAAAAAACCAAACATTTCAAGGCATTCAGAATGAAACATCAGTGTGAGATAAAGTAGTCCTGCAGGCAAGTACAGTTGGGATAGTCTTGGGTTTTCACATTAGGCTTTTGGTCTCTTACAAACTTCCCTCAAAGTCCTGGATTTTCATATCATGAGTCAGAAAGTATAGGTTTTATAGAGCCACAAATAGTTTGCCCAGGTCACTGCAGGACTCGTAATCCCTGGACCATTTAACTGCTGTTATATGGGAAGACATCACACACCAACCATTAGTGAAGACAAAAGCTTTTCCTGCCTGGCAAGACATCCCCACTGCTCAGGAGGGTAGCAAGCCCCATTCTCACAAGCTCGGCTACAGCACCTAACATTTAGTGTCCAAACACCTAACAGCCTTGCTGCTACTTCCCTATGCAGTCAGCATTAGTGATGAAGGATGAAGGAAACAAAAGCTGAAGGAAACAAAAAGCAAAGACTGCAAAAAGAAGGGCAGCTATTACTGATTCAGATTTTCTCACTGCAACAGGGAAGATCACCAAAAGCAGCCTTAATGGTTTGCAATCATCAGAAACACTGGCCCTGCCCTGTGTGTCTGTGGTTTCATAATACCCCAGTTTTACGCTGCCCTGGTTTTATAATACCCTGATTTTATGCTGCCAATTGAGTGACTTCACTGAAGATTAGGATCGCTTCAGACTTTCTCTTCCCCCTCTCCCTGACAAGTTGTAATTCACACCAGAAACAATATCATCCAAACCATTCTCAAAGACATTTCCATATTGTCTAGTCCTCATCTACCCCCAGGTCCTTGAGATTAGTCTCCTAAACGAAGGCTGTAAATCTTTGTATGGGATGGCAGGAGATCTTTGCGCATCTGAGTTATGTAAATGCAACTGAATGGTACTTTTAACTGCAAGTTGATTGGTATTGCAAATGAAACACCAGTGATTTACAGGTCTGAGCACTTCCTACAAACAGGAGTTATTGATATTCACTGACCCTGAACCCAAAGCAGGATCACTGAACCCTTCTGAAAGCTGAGGCAGCACAGGTCTGGGTTGGAGCTGAGAAGCTGCATTTCATCCCACCCATGCTGCCCATTTACCTGTTTCTCAGAATCTGAAGAAAATGAACATGGGCTAGTTTCCACCACTGTGAGTACTACTGGATAGCCCTGTTCCACGTACAGCCCTTTTCTTAGCAGAAGAGCTAATTTAAGTATACCAAGTCCAAACATGAAACTGCTCCCTTGTGACTCTGAAGCACCATAAGAACTAGGACATGGCAGATGGTGCTCACATTAGGCTGCAGGGATCCAGCAAAGATGTGCTCACCTGACACAAAGGCCACTTTCTCCTTCAGTATAGGAAGAACATCGGCAGCTTTTAAACCATCATTTCGAAAAGAACCTAGAAAACAAGAAAACAGGAAAGCCACATTAGGTGAGAGCATATCCTTGTTCCCAGCTTCATGGACACTCCATGTTTCTCAAAATCAGGCTGGAGAAAGTCCATAAATCACATAAAAGCACCAAGAAACAGACTCCAATGTCTGATGCACAAGTAGTATTAGCATAAATATTGATGTTTGTAGAAAGAAAATACAGAGAATCGGCTCATCACTTTATCTTTCAGAAGTTGTGAAAGGTTAACAAATTCTCCACCAAGTAAGCAGGTTTAGCCCCACTGCCTGTTTCACAGACCACACTACCAAGCCTGGGAGATGCCCAGCTTGCAGACACAGCCACGAGCCTTCTCCCTTCACTGTTTTGAACACAGTCCAGGCAAAATTTCAGGGAATGTTACAGCACATACATACCCATTTAGCATCAGCCCTTGAGGCAGACTTGCAGGGGGGCTGGCTTAACAAAGGCTTTTCCCCTTCCTTTCCTCTTTGCACAGCAAAGCTGGAAATGGAAAGGCTCAAGGTGGGGACCACACCCAAAGGAAGGACATGCTTTATGAGCCAGCCAGTCTCCTCTGGGTAAGGGGTGTTTTGAAGCCACAGCACATCCTTATGTAATGCATGCTGTTTGATTACATGTTAAATATACCTGCACAGGCCATTTGCCTTCCTTGCAGTGCCACATTATTTCATGCCTCCTGAAAGTTCACCAAAGAAATCTCAGACTTTTATTCTACTGGAAGACTCAGGAAAAGAACTGCCAGTGGTTTCAGCCACCAGCAGCATCTTTCTGCTTTGCAAAAGACCAGCAGTAACAAATTACTCCTCAACAAGACAGACACTGCTATTCCATCAGCAGTATTACAAAACAAAAGGTGGATCTGAAGAACATCTTTGAATTGCTCTGAAAAATAACTCATCCATCACTGGGTAGTGAAAACCCATCATGACAAGCGATCTTCAACATGGCCTTACATCTATTCCAGTTTATCAAAGAACTAAACATACTTGAAACCCCGTGTTTTTACTTTCTACCTTTCACAGGAAGGCAGTAACCACCATTCTTCAAGGATGGTACCAGGGCAAGAGAGTCTGCCCACTAAGCAGCTTTCTTGACTGGCTAGAAACAAGGCATTGTTGTTATGGCCACCATGTCTTTCTTGCTGAATACAGCAGATGACACCTGACCATCTGGGTCTGAAAATGGGAATGGAAATAAAAGCCTCCCCTATATATTGTTATATATTTCTTGCCTTACGCAGCCTTTAAAGGTACAGTGATTTGATCACTGAAGAGAGACTTTTTACGAGGGCATGTAGTAATAGGACAAGGGAGAATGGCTTTATACTGAAAAAGGGTAGATTTAGATTAGACATTAGGAAGGAATTCTTTACTATGAGGGTTGTCAGATTCTGGAACAGTTTGCTCAGAGAAGCTGTGGATGTCCCATCCCTGGAATTGTCCATGCCAGGTTTGACAGAGCTTTGAGCAACCTGGCCTAGTGGAAGGTGTCCCTGCCCCTGGCAGGGGGGGTTGGAACTTTAAAGTCCCTTCCAACCCAAACCATTCTGTGATTCTATGATGCATGCACACATATGGAGCAGACAGGATGAAGACCATAACAGTCATTTTCTCCTGCAGCTGAACCTGTGTCACCTCTGCAACACTCAGGTCCAGAAGATGAGCAAACTCATCAGCTAAGCCTACGCTCATTAAAATCAGCATACAAAGGAGTGAGGTATTCCAGGCCAAGACCAATGTAACTACAATTTGAACAAGCATTGGAGCACAGTCCTAAGAGATCCCTAAAGAGTGTTTTGTGTTAGTAAAGTGTTTGAGGACCAGGGAAACTAGTCTTGGTTGCTGAACAACTTCTGTGTTAAAGCAAGCAGGACTTCTGGCACTCTGTATTAAATGTATGAGACTTTGCTATTAACCTATCCTCTTCACAAGAATAATGTCTTAGATCCCAGGCTGTGGCTAGCTTTCACATCAAAGGGAGGAACCATTCAGCTGCAGGCAACATTTGGAATTTAAGAAGCTTTGTATATAAGCATCTCATCCAACCATGAAGCAAACAAGAACAGCCAACATGCTAGACACATCACGATGACTCCAAGACACTGAACTGGAGTTCTGGGCCAAATTTCTCCAGCTGCAAGATCAGCAGTGTCAGTGCGAGTTGAGTTTTGGCCAATATTTGTTAAATTTGACAGGGAAACAGCAACGTCAATTCTTAGGCACACAACTATGCAGCAGACATTATACAACTGAAGTCCAGTGAACAAACCCCAAAATATAAGTGGTTTTGGTATATGCATATGTAAACCACACAATAAAGACTTCTTAGCAAGAAGCACTATTCTGAGGGCTGAAGGACAATCTCAGATGCTCTCCCAAAAAGGAAGAACTGCATCTCACCAAGGTAATATGCATGGAGACCATGAGAAAAATGTATGACTTTTAAAGAGGTCATCTCCTGAGTCGCAGCAGGACAGGATGCAGGCAAGGGGCTTGCACAGGCAAGGCAAGGGACGAAATAAATGGGCGCAGTACTGCCAGCAGGTGTTTTCACCTTCCTCAGTACCCTCCAAGACAGGCCAGACACACTGCAAAATGACGAACAAATCAGAAAGCTGTGAGGCCATCCTGGAGCCAAGAAATCAACAAAAACTGATGAGAGATGCAAAACTTCCCCCAGGATGAGGGAGGAAACTCCCGAAGGTAGGTCAGTGCAAAAAGCAACGCCCTTGTTCTGGGTGACGTATGTGCTCATGCAAGTAGCAGCTTGTGACCCAGAGCTGAGGCCATGACCACTGCTTTCAGAAGTCACTCCAGCTTCTGATAAAATATTCGCGCTAGCAGCTACATCTCAGAGCATGGCCTCAGGTTTTCCAGCAACGGCTCAGGGAAGGGATGCATAAATGGAAAAAGCAATGGCTTTAACGGGGGCTCCAAAAGCAACATCAAATCTGTCTCCAGGAGGGCCCAGAGCAGCTATGATACATTCCCCAGTTCATAAGTTATTATAAGCATATCTTAATAATGCTCATTTTCATCCTATTCCCCATCTGTCTCTATTACATTTGTTTTACTTGTTTGTGTGCCAGGCCCAAAGCCATGTCTGCATAGCACCATCTAGTTTTCGCCGCAGAGCTACAGGTATACAACCACCTAGCCAGTTTGTTACTAGATGATGGCAAAGGCTGTGCTTTGTATCCTGCCCTACACCTCCTTCTTACCCCTGTAAGACATGAGCCCTTCTGCAGTAGGAGTACACAGAGAAGGTGGATGAAGGAAGGGCAGGATGGACACTGAACGATCCTGCCTACTGTCCATGCACTTGTTTTCTGGCTCACCATCATCACAGGCATGGGACTACCCAATAGTGCCCCTCTTGCCCTTCTACCTGCAAGTCTCACCATGGTCTTCAAAGAAGCCTGGGCACTGCAACTGCTGACACGGTTCCACGTCCTAGTTACCCTACAGCCCCTCACACCTTTATCATGCCCTGGCTTAATGTGCTATCCACCTACTGGGATGCTATGATTATCCACAAACTTTTATTACTCCAGTGACACAAGAAAAACACACCATGCCTGCTGGAACAGTTGATAGAATAATGTACCCCTGTTAACTTGGAAGCACTGAAAAATTAAAACAGTGGATCCTCAGCATGGCTGAGTCACGTTTCAGGGCACAGCAATGTCACACTTGCACAGCCTGTCTCCCAGCAGGGATTCCCTGCACAGAAAAAGCAACTCACAGTTTCAGGTAAGATGCTATAATGAGAAGCCAGCTGGGTGAAAAGGGAAGCTGAAGGCATGTGTCCATGTTGAATGCACCAAACCTGCAGCTGAGAAAATTCCTTTTTCCCCATACAAATGCCGCAGGTAGCCTAGGGAGCAAACTGCTGCTGCAGAGGTCAGCAGCTCAAGGGGCTTCCCGAGCAGGTTAAAGATCTGCAAACAGCAAACAGCTCCAGGGAACTGTAAAGATTAATAAAATAAGCAAGAGTTTTGGAAAGAATATCAGCCTACAGAGTTTGAACTGAAAGCCAAACTCTAACTAATGGAATGAAACAGAAATTATCCCTGGAGAGAGTCCTGTGGGCTTTAGTATTTCTTTCACAAAGCAGAGAGGAGAGCCCCTGTTGGAGACACCATCTTAGGCTAGATGAACCAATGGTCTGCTCCAGAGTGGCTTTTCCTAGAAAAGCTTCAGTTCTAATATGAAAAATGCAGCTCTTGGTTTCAAATAAAGATCAGCTGCTGGAAATATGGAAATGCTTTCTATACTTAAAAAAGTATGTGTAGGCAAGAAGAAGGCCTCCTGTCAGAGCACTGCATGGGGCTTAATCACTTGGCTCCTGATGCCTTCAGCAGAATTTGTTCATCTCAAGTCCCATGGAATGTTTCAGGAAAGGCAGCCCACATTCTCATAGCTCTCAGAACAGCTTTGACTATTTAAAAACTTCAGCATGAAGTTTGTTCAACCAAACAAAACTGAACTCCTTGTGCTAAACCCACACCTCAAGGAATTGTACTGGAGTCCAGTAGCTAATGGTAGCATTAATCTGGCCCATATTCTTTTTTCTTCCCTCAGTAAAGGCCTCTCTTATATTCCTCTGCCTCCCCAGGTTTTGGTACAGTTATCTTCTAGTTTTCTACCTTCTTGTCTTCCTACCTCTTCTTTTTCCTCTCAAATTCTCAGTGGATTTTACTTGTGTTCGCAGTGAAAGCCAAATGCATCTTGGCTTTCCACAACATACAAACAGAAGGGACATCTGATGTGAGCAGAGAAAAGCAGAACAAAGGAAACTTTATTATTCCCATCATAGCCTTTGCAAACTGAGTCACAGAAAGATTAACTTGTCCAGTGTCAGACAGAAAGTTTGTGCAGAGCTGAACCCTCATTTCCCCAATGCTTTCCCAATGCTTTTCACATACAACCATCCCTTTGTCTTCTGGCAGAGCATAATCCTCCGTTTTCTTCTCTTTACACTTCTTGCTTCCTCCGCCTGCCCTTCTCCCCCCATTATTCGCTCTTTGTGCACTTCTGCCTCAAATATTTACTTTGTGTGTGTGCTAAACCTTCTTTAACCCCTTCCTCCCTCTCCTGCACACTATTGTCTGTCCCTGCAGGGCTGTGAGATTTCCTAGATAGATTTCTCTGATTTTCTACAAGCAACGGAGAGAGGCTTAGCCAAGGGCTGCCGGGGCCTTTGCCACTGGGATTTTGCTGGCTGAGGCTCACTGATTCAGAGGCAGAGAGGCCACAGCATGGCATGAGCATTTGGTAGAATAGAAGCAACATGTGTTCCGGTCTAGTATTTTAGCACCATCTGGCAGAGATAAATGAGGCTGGACACTCCGCATCTGCCGGTTGCTCCTCTGCGGACAACAGCATGATCCCTGATACAAAGAAAGAAGACTTTAATGCCCTGAGCCTCCCAGGAGCCTCTGAGGCACTCCTGTCGCACTTCCCCGCTGCAGGCAACAGAAAAGCCAGTTCTGAGTTCACAGATGAAGGAAGGAAGGATTGGATTGAACTGAATCTAAAGGCAGCATCTGCCGGAAAATATAGAAAATTAATCTGTAAATTTCATTACCAACTATTACTGAAGATTAACCCAGAGCTATATACTTCACTAACAAAAGTTATTATTCTCCTTAACATGAATTACAGGCCCATGCCATGCCCTCAAAACTTGCAAGAACCATGGACATTGAATAGATGGTCTGCACAGCACCACATGCCTAGCACTTTATCCCAGCTGAGACAAAAGTTATATTCATTACATTGCTGCATTATTCTAAAATGAAAAGAAGAATGTTGCTATTGTATTATATGTGTAATCTATTGTATGATATGTGTTATATTATATGTGTAATACTTAGGGTAAGCCTGGGACTAATATTATTTTCTCAGTGTTTTCTTATTCTGTCCTTCCTTTTATTAATTATACACCACTACTGCTTGCTGCAACATCTTTCTGGCCACAGCTATAGGGTGGCAATACTACAGGCTACCTTGACTTCCAAGTTTTTTCAGAGGTCCAGCTGCTTTTCAACTGCCTTCTACATGGACAGGTCAGTTCCTCTGATTTCCCACTGCTTGAATCCCTGCACAGTCCACTTCCCTCTCCTGCCTGCAACACAGAAAGGCAGGGCTGGGGTTTGGGGGAGCTTGCTAATTGCGGAGATTGTTATTCCTTCCACGAGGTAGTTGGCAGCATTGAGCCTCCCAGCACAGCCTTTGAATGTCCGCACATTTAAACAGTAGCCTCAGCTTGAAAGCATGCCAAAAAAATAGGCAAGGCTTCAAGTAAGATACAGCCGCTTGCAGCAAGCATGAGAATCCATTAGCCTCTGCGCACATGTGGCCTTGAATGAGCTGTATTCAGCATCTGAAGCCTAAAACACTGTATCCTGTGCATCCCACCTAAGCCAGCAGCCAGGCTTTTTCTTTTCATACATGCCATAAAACCATTCAAAACTTCAAAAGGATACCGAATTAATGCAATCTGCGGCAAATCCTCCTCATCTCCATCCATGGGGAATTTTATTTGTTCCATTTTAAACATACACTAATAGAGATGCTAAGAGAATGCAATGACTGTGAGACAATCTTTTATGCATTTGCTTTCTATTTCCATCAGGACTTTGGAATCAGGCTGAGATCTTTCAGTTCTTACCATTAGAAAAATAATTAAGACATTATAGGTAGCCCTGTGGATAGAACATCTGATTGCCAGTCAAAAGACTTGGCTCTATTTGTGGTTCAGCTCCTAAATTGCTTTGTGAGCCTGAACAAGCTGTTTTAACAGTGCTAGATCTTGGTTTTCTCCTCTACAGCATGAAAATAATGACTGCCCACATTAGTAAAGCACAGTCAGCTCCACAGATCTCAAAAGCACCTTACATACATGAATTATTTTGTCTCAAAAAACCTTTCTGAGGCAGGGAACTGTTGCAGTGTGCTTTTATAGATCGGCAAAAATGAGGCATCGTCAGTAGGAAAGACTTGCTCTGGTGATCACAGAATTTTTTGGGAAGGAAGGGAGATATTAAAAGAATTGCAAAAATTAGGTCATCTGAGGCAAAATCTGGTGGTTTGTTTCTTAAGTGTGCAAGGCATGGATGTGCTGCCCCAGAGGGAGATGAGTGTATTCAGCACCTTGAGCTTTCAGCCATCAAATGTCTTGTAGACTGCACTACACACCAGTGACAGTCCAGATGAAACAGTCTTTTATGGTGTTAAGAAAGAGCCACAGGCCACATTCTAAGCATGGCCATGGTTTCTACTCAAGCCCAGTGTGCAATATTTTCTATTAATTTCAGTCCCCTCCTAATTACAATTGGATTCCTTATGGAAACGTTCCTCAGAAGCTTGCAATCCTGTAAAAAGCTAAGACCTGTTAAGGGGTTCCTGTAAGAAGGATGCAAGTCCTCTGTCAGATTCTAGAAGCTGGGTAGCCAGGGTCTCACCCTTTATTAAATTCTGTAGGTTAGAATAATTTCCTTTAACTGGCAATGGTTTAGTCAACAGCCTTCTTCCACAGAGCTGCACCAGGGCATCTGCCTGCACCTCTCACGTATCAGTGACATGCTTAGGGTTTCCCATGTGTCTCTCAAAAAAGCCTCCTTCTTGGACCCTGGAGGTCCCCAGCCGCCAGTAACTTCTCCAGGACAAAGAAATAACATAAAATATCTAATTATGTACAACATTCAGGAGGCACTTTGCTGAAACGCCAGCCTTACAAAGGAACCATATGCCAGTGCCTCAAGTGCGCTTTGCAAACATCTGCCTCTCAGGGGGATTTCATGCCAGACAGTAAGAAAGCAACTTTAATTAGAGGCCAATTGAGAAACTTGTCCCAAGGCCTGTGACTTCCCTAATAAATAAATAAAGAAAGAAATAAAGAAAGAAATAAAACCCCAAACAAAGCAGTAGCGTTTCCCCCTGTGTTTAAAAACAATCTGTATGTTTTCTCTGTAATGCAGAGTTCTCTTTTTCATTTTTCTGACAGGGTTCAACATGCCTCAGACAAAAAGACACACAGGCTGACAAAGTGCCCATTGCCTTCAGAAAAATCCCTGCACAGGAAGGATGGTTGTGTCTAGTGTGAGTGTCTGAGTGGGTTTTAAATTAGTAATTTTTGATTGGGGCTCATCCAATATTCAGAAACTACAGCCTCACTATTAATTAGGCTTATATTTCCATGTCTCACCTCCCCTCAGATCCCATCTGATCAGATTCATTTCTTCCTTTGCTCATCCCCTTTGGTCCCTCTTTCTGTTAGGGCTTCTGATTTCAGCTTGCAACTACTGTGTCATCCTGTGAAGCTAACTTCAAAAATTTAACAAAGTGATACCCCGAACCTGCAAATCAAAGGGGGTTTTCCCTTCCTATGCACAAATTCCCCATGGTCCATGTCCTAAACTCTTGAAAGTGGGCAGGCAAGTAGAACCAGCCCTGCGGAAGGGTACGAAGTCCTGTTGAGATCACAGAGGTTGTGCCCACCGCTGAGGGTGATGACACAGTTCATCCAGACTAGGCCATCGATGATCGTGATGCACCTCCAGACAAAACTAGCAACACCAAGGTAGCAAGAATGGCAGAAGAAAGCACGCCAGCTAACATCAGGTGTAGCACATCCCTGCAGGGGCGCAGGAAAGGCTCATGGCCTATGCTACGATGCTGGGCTGCTCTGACAGCAGATCCCCACAGGAGAGCAGGACCTCCTTTCACACCCCACTCTTCTGTCCTTACTTCAGTTTCTCAGGGTCTACTCCTGTGCAAACCAATCAAAAAACAACGCCAGCACACCAGCAGGGACTATGCTTAAACCACTTGCAGCTGACTTCAGATTGCCCAGACCTCACTAACGAAGCACCGAACTGGAAAGCAGCAGCAGTAGGTCCTCCAAAGGTCTTGAAGGAAACACTCTGGGTATAACAGTGGCTGCTTTAACTTCCACAGCAACATCCTAAATCTAAACAAAACCAGGGCAAACATTTTACATGCATCAGCGGGGGGTGGGGGGGGGGACGACAAAACACTGACATGA
>JAOEHY010014571.1:0-54166 GCA_025447955.1 Psilopsiagon aurifrons
TGGACAGTGGCTTAGCAACTTCATTTGCCAGCTCCTTCAGGATCCACAGATGGATTTCATCAGGTCCCATGGACTTGGGCATGTTCAGGTTCTGAAGATGGTCTCGAACCAGATCTTCTCCTACAGTGGGCCCAAGGTCTTAATTCTCACAGTCCCTGCATCTGCCTTCCAAGCCTTGGGTGGTGTGGTCAGAGCATTTGCCAGTAAAGATGGAGGCAAAGAAGTCATTAAGGACCTCAGCCTTCTCCAAATCCAGGGTAGTCAGTTCTCCTGATGGCTTCTGGAGAGGGCCCATGTTGTCCCTAGTCTGTCTTTTATTTGCAACGTACCTAAAGAATCCCTTCCCATTATCTTTCACATCCCTAGCCAAGTTTAATTATAACCGGGCCTTAGCTTTCCTAACCTGGTCCTTAGCTTCCTGGACAGCATCCCTGTATTCTTCCCATGCTGCCTGTCCTTGCTTCCACCTTTTATAAGCCTTTTTTTTCCTTTGAATTTTCCTCAGCAGGTCCTTATCTATCTAAGGAGGTCTCCTAGCCCTCCTGCTGCACTTCCTTCTACTTGGGATGCAACACTCCTGAGCTTGTGGTAGGGGATCCTTGAATATCAGCAAACAGTCTTGGGATCCCCAATTTGTCACAGACTAAGAAATTATGAATCTTCAATTTGTAATACCCAGGGCACTTGCTTGGTGTAAATGTGTAGTGGAGTTACACTTGATTAAGAAGCTGAGATTCTCATCTAATGACATAGTCATTCATTAGAAACACAAATTAGGAAAGAATTATATTAATAGTGCCACGTCTTGAACCAGGGGGCATTATGATTGCCTGATGCTTTGCAATTCCAGCAATGAACTGTGCAAAAGTGACCAGAGTAATCATGTAATCATAGAATAGTTAGGGTTGGAAAGGACCATAAGATCATCTAGTTCCAACCCCCCTGCCATGGGCAGGCACACCTCCCACTAAATCATATCACCTAAGGCTCTGTCCAACCCAGCCTTGAACACCGTCAGCGATGGAGCATTTACAACTTCCCTGGGCAAATCATTCCAGTGCCTCACCACCCTTACAGTAAAGAATAGCTTCATCATATCCAATCTAAACTTCCCCTGTTCATCCTCTTCTCCAAGAAAGTATGCGCTCAAATGAAAATTGAGAAGAGTCTGTTTTCTTAGGGAATGATTATAATGAACACTGAAAAACAGTGATATAGTCCTGCAGAGTAATTCAATGTATATATTTAAATTACAAGTTGTACACAGAGATGTTTAGTTAAAACTATAATAAATGAGTCAGAGGATACAGTCCAGAGCTGGATCTCAAGATTCGTTCTCTAGCTCTTGTGGAATATTCTGATGGGGATAAGTGCATGTAATAATAAACTGGCACTTATCACTGCATGGATGTCAAATAGCACTCTTCAGCATGCTGCAATTTGAAGAAATGGTTAAATGCTGCTATAAAGCTGTTAGCTGGCAGGATTTTATGTTGCACAGATGCTCCCTCTTTGCCTTTCCTTTGTACTTGGCTCCCAACTGGTACTTGTAATCCTGCACAGAGGATTCCTTAACCTGACCTCTAGGATTTTAAAACAAGTGACACTCTGGCTCTTGAAATTTGTTGACTTTTCCCTCCACAGATGTTTTGCTTTCCTCCTCCTTGCCTGTCCTGAAATTTAAGAAGTGCCTGGTGTGAGCAAAAGACAGATCTGTTGGAAGGTACAGATGTGGAGTGTTATTTATTTGCAGTCTAGAACAAGGTGCTCACCAGGTTAAATCCATTTTATAAGCAAAACACTGATTTTCTAGCTTTCTCTCTTCTTTTCCCTTTTACTATCACTTTACACAACTCATATTTTACTTAGAAATTTGCAACTACTATCACAACCTAGGTTCGAATTTTTCTATGTATTATATATATATACACAGAGACAAATGACAATCCAGTACATAACAGCATAATTCTGCAAAGAAAAGAGAGGTTTACAAGACATAATTCTGTTGCAAAACTGACAATAATGCATACGGATACATCCATAAGCAGGCTTAAGAATTATATGTAAATCACTGTTAGAAAGGGGCAAACTGAAAATTAAATCCTATTTTGGGAAAGCTATTGGGACTGCAAAGTCAACAGTCACTTAGCATTAAACTATGTATTTGAAAATCCTTCCCAGCACTTCTTACAACATTATTACTGTTAGCATCATCACGGGAATGACCGCAGGTCCAGGGTGTGTGGGTTTTCTTCTTTCAGAATCCTGAACTTGCTTTTGAAGAAGCTGGTAACATGATATGAGAGGCTGCATGATACTGAAATATTAGTATTTCCAGACATCCAGACTTCTGCCCACTTCTACACTTCTCATTTACTCACATATTTTAGAAGTCCCTGAAATAATTTAATACCTCTTCCCTCTAAGCATGGCAATGAAACAGTTGTAAATACTGCCCTTGCAACAAACTACATCCAGTTAGAATATTGTGAACATTAAATAATGACTCATTTTTAAGTCACTGCTTTCAGTATTTAAGTTCATTTCACTTTAACTTAATTGTAGCATCTCTGTATTTTAGCTGCAAAGCATGAGCAAAAATGCTTTTGAGAAGCATTCTTTTGGTCCTTTCAGATAAGGCCGCAGAATAACTGGTCAAACATAATGGTTACAATACACACAGAGAAGTAAAACAAGGCAGGTTCTGAAAGGAACACACAAACCAAGCCACATTCTGACTAAATATACATCTACTTCAGACTTAAACTGGATATTCTCAATGACTTTGTAAATATGGCCCTACATAAGCTGGGCTTTTTTCCCTTAAAAATCGAGGTACTAACCTGCGAACAAACTTGGAAGTTATCTTGCTTATAATTCCGGTTGATGTCCCTCTTCTAGCATGTGCAAAAGCACCGGTTTCATGTGACGGTGAGGCAGGTGGTCCATTGTAAGTGGCATTACGCCGCTCCCTTAGCTGCTCACCATGGAAAGTGCTTCGACTTGAACTCCCCCGAGGAAAGCGGGTTCGGTCTGGAGTGGTAGTGCTAATACTATGAGCAGACGGGGAAGCAGCAGGCACTCTTTGAGTTGCACTGCTGGGAAAACAGAAACATAAATAAAGAGAAAGACTGTGCTAGAAACCCTCTTACATGACAACCATATCTCAAAGACAGGAAAAAAACCTGCTCATGACTCCTTTTCCTTTAAACCTGATTATGCTACTTATTTGCCTTTATGATTCATACTTAGAAATAATCAAGAGATATATTCATTGTAAAACCAAACTGTCTCAAGTATTAAGAGCAGTTAAAAAATACACACAGATAATAGGACAAAGGGAAAATGTAGGAAACTCTGTAGTAAGATTTGAAGATGTTCCCAGCCCTCTTCCTGAAACTATGTTCATCAAAACCTTTAACACACAAGCACCCCAAAAGCTTAACAGACACTTAAGAAGTAATCATCTGGCAGAAATAAATGCATAAAGCTATTTGGGCAATTAATAGTAACTATACTACAGTGCTTTTAAGACAGAAATGAGCCTAGCAATCTACAAAGCCAAAAGTTTAACATTTCAGTGTCTCACATGAATTGATGGTGGCCTGTGTTAAACATTTAACTAATTTAGATAGGACCGTACAACTACTTAAGTTTTCCAGAAGCATCCAGAGGGAGGCAGTCAAGGGACTTCTTTAACTATGTACAAACATGTTACAAACAAAATCAGGCTTAAATTGTCTGTAATACCAACACTACTGGAGTAATCTGGTGTTTTGAGACAGAACGCAAAATGACAGTTTTGAATAGACTGCAATCGAAGTAGATCATGGACTGAACAACAGCATTTTTGAAGTGCACAGCATGAAAGAAACTAATCCATTTATTACCTCGGTCTGTAAGCTTCAGTGCCATCTTTGATGGTTGGCAGTGTAACTTTTATAGGATGACCAGAGGCAGACATAGACTTTTGATGCCGAGGCCGTGTTGATACAGCAGAAGCTACTGCAGAGCCCGCAGAAGACGTGCTACTCGCAGACATCTCTGTTAGGCTTTTACCATGGCAGCAAGGCAGGAGGGACAGGCAATTGCAAAGGGAAAAGAAAGGTTAGAGCGTAACACCATAGTAAACAGGGAAAATAACAATTAATTTCTTCTTTTAGTGTATTTAAATAGCCAGAAGACTGAGTGACCCGGCTGCCACAGTCAGCTTAAGGAAAGAATACAGAATTCTGAGAAAATTATGTTAATCCACAAATCACATCACCATATATGTTAAATCAGGCCTTTACACTCCTCCCGAGATTAAAGGTTATACACACATTATTCAAAGTAATGAAGAAATACCACAAAGAGTACATGGAAATAGCGAAAAGAAAAAAAAAACCAACCTGAAAAAAGAAATTTGCAAAATCCTTAAATAGATTGATTAAATAGTCTCCTCCTGTGAAATGAATACCCTTATTTACAGTTAAAAAAGCACCTAGAACTTGAAACATCTGGAACTGCTGTCTCATTATCACTTGGTAGTGAGTCTGTTTTCAAAGGATCAAGTTGTACTTCTCTTCTGGATCATCTCAACCACTGCTAGGATGAGCCAAAACACAGTCCTCTCTATCCTGCTTTGCCTAAGTGGCAAGGAAGAGATGAAAGTAGCAGTAAAGCTATCATCTTATTAAATTTTAATATAAAAGTCAAATGACTTCTTAATACAGAAGTCAAACTACAGTTTTGTCTCCACAAGCATAAAAAAATTTGCATTAATAATATATTAGCAACAACAGAACCAAAGCTAAATAATATCTGTAGCAAAGAGGTAAACGATTTAGTGTGAATAAGGCAATTACACAAGATTTTCAGCTACATCAAATACAACCACAATATGATATAGGAAAGGCAAATATACAACTCAAACAAAAATCCTTCATTTTTCAGAATCTGCTCAAAAAGCTGAACATACTCATTGCACTTATGAAAGGAACAGGGATTAAGAGTTGTTTATCTTTTCAATGCTATAGAAAAAGAATAAATATAAATTTAAAAAATGAGAAACTTTTGAAATAAAATCCCTTCTCATTCTGTTTTCGGTATTAAATCTATTGCAGGAAAACCTGTATTCATTTTTGTGAGATCAGAAAAATTAAGTACAAATTTTATTCCTAAAAAATATGCTCTTATTTCTTTAAAAAAAAAAGGATTGTTGCAAACTTTGTTCAAATATTTTTATCTATAGTCAAAAATTTGGAAAGATGCTTTTGAGAGCACCTAATAATTTGAAATTAAATATTGAAAATCAGTCTTTTTAATGTACCTCCTCATAGCACTCTAAATAGCTGTATTTCACATGTTCCATAGCTCATTTTACTATAGTTCAATAGCCCTATACTCTTGCTATTTTCAAAATTAAATGCATAATTAAAAAATTCAAACACCAAGACAGAAAACAAAACTAAACTAATTTACTAGATGGCATTCTTTCATGCTAGGGATTTTCTGATTCATTTTACCCTGTTATTTAAGTAGCTAACACCAAAATAAAATCAGAGTAAGACCTAATGCTTTAAACTAAAAAATATCCAGTTGGATTACTCCCCAGTAAAGCCAATGTTTATTTTGCAGTCAGGTACAGGGTTTAACTAACTCCAAGGATGAACAGAGGATGTACCTCAAAAAACCCAGTAATTGTGGCAGTGATAAATAATATTTAACAAAACATATAAACAATGTCATTATCATCCCAAATACACATACAACTTGGTTACCGTCTCTACTAAAATATTATTTTAAGCCAAAAAACTGTACCGCATAGAATTGACAAATCTTAACAATTTTAACTTTGATCACCAGAAGTGAAAGGTATCAGGCTTCACTGTTGGGGTGATCCAACAAAGTTCTCTATAACAGAGTTGTCTATTTGGTTGTAAGCAGTTACTTTACTCACTGCTGCAAGGCAACCATTGGTAATAAATGTGGATCCGTAAAAAGAGACAAAGACGAATGTACATATTTAGTTACAATTTTCATTACAAACATAGAAATTGTGGTGGAAGATGAGATGAAAAGGTACAGTCGGACTTCATGTATTTCACGCCATGCTTCGTAATGGTATTCACTAATTGCATAACCTGCTTCTCTGTGCCTCAGCTCTTGTACCCAAATTACTAAGTAATAAAAGTTGAAGAATACCTGTTGTCCTTCCCATTCTGTATTGCAGAATAGCGATCTGAAGAACGTTCACAGACATAAGTGTTCCTCCTTGTCATTCCACTACCAGAAAATACATTACTCTAGAAGAAAATTAAGACAAAAATTAAACTAAATACCTTCTTCTACTCTATATTATGTTGTACAGAAATGTCAGAATTGGAAACAAATAAAACCAGTTTCATCCATTTATGTATGTTCTTCATGCCTTCAAATGTACTAGCCTAATCTATTGAAACAAATCATTTGTATCATCTATCTTTTCCAATAGCTTATTCACCATCTTATTACTGTACCACTGAGAGTACACTAAAATAAAACATAGAGAACCTTTATTTTCCTGACACTTGCTTTCTTAAGTTTTATTAACCAATTCCCACATACTGTCTTATTAAGTTATTTGTTTCTGGGATCAAAGGAACAAACTGGAATCCTAGAGAACACATCTATTTGGCTGGTTGAAAGGCTTCCCTGTGCAGATTAAGTTGCTAAGGCTAGTTACCTCCTGTCAAAAAAGATTTCAAGAGATCAAAAAGAAAATATTCTTACTCTGTGTCTGTCAACCCAGAAATTACTATGCGGATAACACCCCATGTGTCTTGTACCAACAATAAAAATAAAAAGAAATAAACAGAATAAAAAATACTGATGGAACTTTCCTTGTTAGTGATTTCAGTTTGCACATACCTCATAGAATACCAACGTTCTCCTCCTGCCTGCCATGCACAGATTATCAGCTGAGGACTTACTTGCAGTACATGATGCACGATTCTGGTTTTAATACAGTACATATTAAATTTGGGGTGAGAGAGGTTTGTAAAGTACTAACCTAACATTCTGACACATGCTGGCAAGATTTCAAATACTCTAAATTTGGGAACTGTAGGGCATCATGAACTCTGCAAGATTTACTGTGTGTTTAGGTCTCCCTCATCTACAGGTTTGCAGCATTAGTATCACCCCTCAGAGACTACTGAATAAACTGTTTGAAGGCCAGTGGGTAAGGAAGGTTAACAACTGCACTTGGTTTTGGAATTAAACTCTTGGAAGCTAGACTAGTATGACTGGAGGTGACAAACTTGTTTATAAGAAATCTTACCTTTCATAACATCACCCTTCAAGTTACACAGAAGTACTTTAAAATTATCCATATTGAATTTGCTTTGTTCAATACAAACATCTGAGTTTTAAAGAGCAAATTTAGACTTTTTTCATAAGCTGCAAAAACCCTAACGACTGTTGCAATATCAGACACCACTACTCTTTAATCTTGTCCATCACAAAGTCTCTTACTAAGTCCCCAAAACACAAATACTGAAGTTGCCATTAGCAAGTAAATCGGTTTCTTATTCTTAATAGCAAAGATATGCCATTTAATTAGTTCTCAGAAAGCAGAGGAATGCGTTTGATATATCAGCTTGTACCATACACGACTGTAATCAGCTCTGCGGCAATATAGTTTTGGGAAGGCTCAAATATGAAATCTAATCTTAGAAGTCACAAAGTTCCTGCATATAATCCACACAGCCATAATTTCAAAGACCGTTTGTGGGGGATAAACAATCAATTTTAAATTTGACAGAAATGTGTAAAGCACCTGCAGCTGCACTGCAAACACAGCCTGCAGAACAGCAGGAGCTACATGAACTTCAGCATTCATTTTGTTTAAAGAAAATTCCCATAGAAATGCATCTAATCCCCCCACAGTATCTAAGACGGGAGCCAGCATGTAGAACCCCAAAGGACAACGAGAATTCTTGCTGCCTGTGCTAAAAGATGGTCAGAATTTTTGTATTTAATACAGTTTGTCTCCTAAATAGCATAAAGTGTACTTGAATCTTAATTTACAATTCCTTCTTTTTTCCCCCACATGAACTCTTGCTCCTAAGTAGCTGATTAAACATTACACTATATTTTTCCATTGTATAGCCTACACACTGATACTACTGCCCATGAACTTCCACAAAGTAGATGCTTTCACATTAGGAGAGACAGACTCTCCTATCTGGAACAAAGATGTCGAAGGCAATAACATGATAATGGCATACAAAACTGTGAAGGATGTTGTAACAGAAGAACTAGAAAATAAATCATTTCTTGTTACAAGAAACAGGTGCAATTCATAACATCAACAGGCACACACACCAGAGGAAAAGTAGCCTGTTCCCCTCCACTCCACCTTATTTGTGAAGTCCAAAGAGGCGGTTTCAGAAAACTAAGCAAATTCACAGGAAAAACATTTATGAGGGATATTAAGCAGGATTATTCAGATGAAATCTCTGATTCAGGAAGTCCCTTGGCTTCCTTTCAGATACACAAGCATTAGAAACCAGCAAAAGAGCACTCCATATTGGCACTGTTCTTATGTTCTTTCCCTAAATATCCACTATTTGTCTTGACAGATCTTCAGTTTGCCCAAGTGCAGACATCCCAGTGCTTACCCCTTACGTTAGTGTTAAGAAAAAGTAAAGCTGTGGGGGAAGGGAAAAGTTTATTTTAAAGACATCCACTGAGCCCTATTTCTGCCTGCCAGCAAAAGTTACCAGAAATAGACTTAGTGGCTTATTCAGTAACCATTATGTCTATAGTAACCTTATGCTGTGGATTTTGTTTAAATAGGGAAAAATAAACATAACAAGCCAAAAGCGCAAACACTCACACTGGGAACGGTAGATTTCTTTCTTTCTGGACCCACAAGTGGACTTGCAGCCATTTCTCCTTTGGATCCCACTGTAGTGCTGCTAAGTTTGCGTGAGACATCCTTGTCCCAGTCTTCCTTCTGTTCGCTTTCCACACTATTTGCCTGAGCCCTTTTCGTGTATGACACAGCAGGAGGAATTGAGGGACCAACTGCCAAATAAAAACAGGATTAATAAATACTTCAAAATAATCACTGATTTTTTCCTGGCCAAAAATAGTCCAAATATAATTCCCTGAGCCCAAAAAAGCATTTGAACAACTATGACTGCAAACTCAGCACATATATCATCCTATTCAATTGCGGTTTGTCAGATTAAGTTCTTTTTACCTACCCTCTCTGTGCAGTTCAGAATTAGTTCTCATTTCACATCAGGATGTAAAACCTAGAAAAGTATCTTAATACTAACTTTAAACACCATGGAAGGTCCTTTTCCCCTGAAAACCCTAGAACTATTTTGTTTATAAGCATGTTTATGCTTGAAAAATTACAATTCTTTCCCCCTTACCATTCTTTAAAATGCTTCGAGGCAAATTCTCCATCTGTAGAATTTTACATTCCCTTGAAATAAAATCACATTAGCTGATGATCCTCATAATTTTCCTTTTTTCCCCCAAAAAGTAACTGCAACAAACTACCGCAGAGGGAAAATGGTAAAAATAGAAATAATAATGTAAATTAAGGCAAAGAAAAGGGAAATTTTTAGCATTTTAGAAATACTTCCTGTAACTTAATAGATCTCTCAGGGGCTGAGAAGGAAAAAAAAAAAATCACCTTTTCAGTTAATGCTTTAAATATGCACTCCTTTTTGATGTAACCACTTTCACCAGAAAATATTTCCTTAGTAATTGGTAAAATTGTTGTCTCTTGGAAACAATTTGAACCCAGCTCCAAATGCGCTGATAAACTTAATGGTTTACTGCTTTTGACTCTATTCCAGACCAGTGTTTTGCCAGTATTTCCTAAACACAAAACATCCTCAAGCTCTTATTTAGTGAATAAAGCAAGTAGCAAGTTTAAAACATTAACTCTCTACATGACACTGACCCAGAATTATGACAGAAGCATTCATACAAATAAAAGCATCACAGTGGAGCACAAGATACACAACAAATGCACAGAATGGTGGACCTGCAAGGTTCACAAAACACTGCACATTCAGACTTGAGTTGTGTATGTTACTTTACTTGTTGGAATGTCATCCCCACCATGATCACTGAAACGCCGTTGTTTCTGGTTAGTTGATATGCTCCGTTGGACCTTCAGGTGAGCAGGAGACTGCACAGAACTATTGTTGAGGTCACTGCTAGGACGAGACCTTTGACCCAAGTTGCTGCTTGTCAAGGACTCACCTCCTTCAAACTAGAAGAAAAAGTTTTTTGAAGCATAAATTCAACATTGCTGGTACTTTTAGAGCATTCTGAAGTGAAGAGGTAAAATTGTACCCAGAGTTTCATTTTCTTCAAGATGAATTTTATCACTTCATGTGTGTTCAATAGTTAAACCTACTTTAGCAGGGGGATAGACTGCATTATCTCCAGAAGTCCCTTTCTACCCCAACCATTCTATGACTCCGTGTGATGTGCTTTAAAAACAGAGCTAAAGCTAAGTAGTTAATGAATGCTGAAAATAAAATTAGCAGACTCCACAGTTACAAAACTGTGCTATTTTAAAACCTATGCCAAAGAATGGCTCCCTCAACTCTTTTTTTAAGCTTAAAACACATTTCTACCTTCAGAACAATTTCAAAACGCAGAGAGAGTCAGAAAGGCTAAAAAAAAAAAAGTAGTACTGATTCAAGGATTCCTTACAGCCCTTCAACACATCTTCAGAAGGCATATAATTCAGCCACCAGTTTGTTGATATCTAAGAAGCCTAAGTTGTAAGAGCAAGTAGTGGAAAAGACAAATATCCTCTTCCAAGCAGTTTAAGTCAAAATCATGTCAGACAGATTCCCTCCATGCTCTGCCATCACAAGGGAATTCCGGTTCAGAGATGTTGTGGGAAAACACACTCAATGATGCACACAGCGGATCTACACTGCCTTGGAAATGAAGGAAGGCTAACGAAGCAGCAGGAAAAAAATTCCTTCAAAAAGAAAGCCTTGATCTTGATTTGATTTCTTGAAAATCCCTATGGTCCTAAAAGATCCCTCTAGCTCCAAAACAGTCAAAATATTTCCTATCACAAATATATTAATGGCTATCATGCAGTTACTTATTAAATAATAAAATACACTATAAAACAGTACAAGTGAGAAAGGCTGAACACGTTTCTGAGAAATAAATGAAGTTGCATCTTAGAAGATTGAGGAATAGTGAAATTAACTGTTTCAGATTTTAACTGTAAATGCACATGACAGGAAGGAGACTCAGCACTTCTACGTCATGCCACTTCAGATTAACAACTAGTTTTTTAACAAAGCAATTCAACAGGTTTACGAGCAAATGCAAAGATACTATATTCAGTCTATTTCTTCATACGGGAACTAACAACATATCCAAGAAGATACGAAAAGGGAAAGACATTAGCAAGCTATCAATCAATTTTTTTAACAGAAGATGTTGCAAAACAGTTCAGTAAAACATTAACCACCAGAATATTCAATTCAGCCAGATATAAAGATGAAAGAAGATATACATTAGGTAGCACTTACTTCAGGTGGTTTTCTACCTAGAAGTAGGTAAGTGGCCATGACTTCATCGTACTTTTGGTTTACTAAAGATTCATGGATTTCTTCTCTTGAAAAGCCCATTGTAACCATTATGTCTAAAAGTAAGAAGAGCTAGATGCAATACCAGAATAAGTGCTTGGGTTTCCTGACAACTAAATAACAATGAAAGTAGCAAAACCCCTTATAATTTAACACGTAACTGGGATTCAACTCAACCAGCATCATCTTTGCTGAGCAAAATCAGAAAGACTGCAACTCCCCTCCTTTCACTGTTATGCTCTTCTTGAAAACTTTCAACTATATTATTCAACAGAGCTCAATGTTATTCAACATGAAATGTTATTCAATGACAACACTGGCAAATAGAAACTATAAACAGCTACATAAACAACATAGCATCTTTCTCCGACCATGCCAGATAAAAACTGTTGCTCATTTCCTTCTGCATGCTGAATTCTGTAATCTTATTTGTCTTTTACTATGCTTGCAGATTTATGCCAGCTCTTTGAAGTCACAACAGTAGTTCTAAGGAGGGCATTGTAATGAAATTTCTCATAGATAAAAAGAAAAAATTTTACTTGTAGGATGAGACTGCATCTCATTTGATAGGAGCTTAGTTGGATCTACAAGATAAAACTGCCTATGTACATCAGATGGAACATCCTTGTAAAAGTCTTACCTATTCTCTTAGTGTCATTAAAATCTGGTTCAGGCTCAGTATACGGCTTTAGTTCTTCTTCTTCATGGCCAACATTCATCCACCGATCCTTCATAATTTGCTAGGGAAAGAAATGAACTTTAGGTCAATGTGCCATTTACCAAGCCTAGGGAAATCTGGGCGAGCTGGTCTGTGAAAAAACATCCTTAAGATTCATAATAAATAGAATTCTGCCCTTTTACTCACACCCTTCCCCTCCCATCTTACAGTTTCTTCTTTTATCTTTCACATCCTTTAGTCTCCATTAGTTCACCCCCTTATTATTTATCCTTTACAATACCTACCCACTCAAAACACCAGAAAAACTACCAAGAGCAAAGAATCTGCAGTTCAACACACAAAAATCTTCCATTTGTACCCTTCACTTCTACCATCTCTTAATCTCACCTTGCTGAGTGCCTGGACACTCATACCCCAACCTTGGTTAAAATCCCTAGATGTTACTACAGTATCAACTGTATCACAATAAGTAACTCTTTCAAATAATAACAAAGGAAGTGTTTAGAAACTATGGAATATTTCAGGGGCATGCCGATGCTTCCTACAGTCTTTCATTTCAAGATTGTGATGCCAACTGGTCACTTTATCCTATGGATCTTTCTCCCTGCACTTCACCTAAATATGTTCACAGTTTGGTTAACTCTCCCTATGCCATGCAGATATGTCCTTCTGCATTCTCTGGAAAATTTCCTCTGCTGTAGCTTGGACCTGTTTATAAGCCTTGCCAGATTGATCAGCTGGAATCCTAACCACCACCACAACCTCTCCTTACGGATATATTAATCTTTAAAACAGCTAAAATCGGTGTCCTTCCTACAGCAACAGGCACACATGCCTCTTTAGAGGCATTCTCTAATACTGCTCACTAGGTTGACAGGAGAGTGAAACAAATCAAGTTTCCCACAAGCTCCAAATATGCTTTGCAAATACAGAATTAAGTTATTTCTCACAAAGAGCAAAAGAATCAAGTTTCCATTGATATAACCAGATTCTTTGTATGCAGTGATGCTGCCAAATTACAGACACAAATAGCTGTATCCTTACAAGAACAATACAGAACTCTGTACTTGGGTCAGTTAACATTTGGCTGATAGTAAGACTTACAGATTTGTTCAAAGTTCTGCCACAGGACTGATTTTTTGGCTTTTGAAGCGGGAGACAAAAGGGAAGGGATTGTGTACATGTATTGCTTTATTGTATCCCTGGCATAGAGAGCACAAGCTTCTTTTACAATAGCCTTTGGTTATGTATTTGTAGCCTTGCAGTAACATGATAGACTTCCCAAAGAATAGCATGTGGTATCTGCAATTACAATTTTTTTTAAGGACACTGTTAATTAATGTAAAGTTTAAGGATGATAATGTGTTTGGATGACACAAATCACACTGCTCAAATCCTATCTCCCTTTCTCAACCCTTCTTGAACAGGCAAACCCAACAATTCCCACTTACGTTTTTTTCCTGTTTCTTCAGTAGGTGGATCAGTTCAATGTAATCTGCTCTAGGTTTTCCATTTGTCAAATATGTAAACTTCTGCTAGCCTCTATCTTTTAAATACATGATCCCATAGGCACGTTGAGTTATTGTACAACTCTTAAAACAGGCTCTTAAACTCAATCATTTCTGAAGTGACACAAATGATCTAGTTCCAGGATCAGTATTAAATCTGTGTAAGTTCTGCTCTGCTTTCACTTAGCTGATTCAAGAGCAGCAGTCTTGGTCAAGGTGAAAATCTGACCCAAACTGTATTTCTTAAAGACCAACCCAAGCTGAGTGTCAACCAATTAGGTATTACTGATGAGGTTTCCTCAACTTCCAGGAAAACAATTCAAGCATAATCTGGCTCAAGACATGTCTGTCTCAAAATTATTTGTTTTATTACTCTTTGTAAGCATAAATCTTTGTGAGAATTGCACAGCGTTGCTTTGAAAGAACTGAAGACTGGGAGGAGGAAGAATTCTTTGAAAACCTGATAGTTAAGAGAGATCCCACATTTTCTGACAATGCATTTTTCCCATCTCTTCCTGTGAAGATTTTACAACAACATTCTCTTGCTTCTAAAATACTTTCTCTCTGCTGCAACCATGAAAATGTCTAGATGAACCATTTCAATAAACATTTGCCTGGTCCTTACCAGAGAAAAATGCTAAGCCTAACTCATATGGTGCTGATCTTGTGTCAGCCTCAGCTTTGACGCTCATGTCACTGACAAAGATCCTATTGAATGGCGAGGGAAAAACATGCATGGGAACTGAGCGGGTGGATGGCCGGGACTGAACAAATAATTAAAAGACAAAGCACAGACAAAACCCCTCCCCACCTAAGATGAGATTGTCTTTCCATTTTTAGAATCTACCAATAAATATGTGCTTACATTATAAACATGTATTTTTAGAAACAGAAGAAATAGTAATTTCTTTCCAAAGTACAAACCATGGCTTTCTAAATCAACATACATGTGATGTCTCTCTCCCTCAGACTAGCAAACTGATCAATATCCGTTATCATCAGTATTTTGGTATTGATCCATAGCTCGAGACCCCCCTGTCACACAATAACATTTTCTTGCTGTCTTCAATATAATCAGACTACACTGTTCCAGCAAGACTGCTATCTGACACATCTCTCTAGGGACAGGAAGGAATTCTAGGACAACTGGATAACACTACAATATCTAGAATGAAAATGAAATTAGATCTCAAGAGAAGCTGTTGAAAATCCAGAGGAAAGTTCAATAAAAGGAAAATGTTTTTCCTAAACCTTAAAACACAACACAGAAAAACACCATCTTTCACCATCTTCAAGTCACTGCGCTCTTACAATTATGTTCTCTAGACAGTAGTAAATACATAATAATTAACAAGTATCAATAAAGAAGAAGCCACCTTGAAGTATTCTCTTCAGCACAGGTTTTACTAAAGCTACAGTTGTTTATAAAAAGTCACAAACCAGCATCATCTTAAGATAAGTTGTATGCAGACACAGTTCACTAAATGTTTGCTACCTTAACACAGGTAGCATCCATGTCAGAAACTGTAAGTCACACCATTACAAACAAAAAACTGCTTAAATGGGATTTATTCTCTGGAACACCATTCACTGCTGCAGAATTAGGCAGAGAAAGATGAAATGAAATCACTGGTGATTAACTCATGTAAATACTACTTTAAAACCATTCTATTTATCTTCCGCTCTACTTTCATCTCTGTGCTAAGTGCATGGTATTTTCAAGAGTCTATTTTGGTTAAACAATTCACAAAACAAAAGGACAGCATTTAGACTGAACACTACACAAAATATTTGCTAAACAGCAGCTCCAGAGTTATCCAGTAAGTGCATACCAATATAGCAATCTTGAATGAAAGAGACCCTTAACAACACTGAACCTTTTAGCCGTACTACAAAGCCTAATTTACTACCACCACCACCAAAATCATAACTCAGTAGAAATCCTCAGAACAGCTTTTAGCTGAGGGACACAGTATTAATACATGTTAATTTTCCGGCTACTCAGAAACAGAAGTACCAGAAGGGAGAAAGAAAAGGCTGCACAGAAATTACTGGCAATCAGTAGCTTATCATTCATTGTATTCTTAAGTGTTCATTTGTATTATGGCACTGAAACAAACAAAACCACTCACATAGTTTTCAACCACAGTTACTCTTTAATGTATCCCTTTTAAAAAATCATGCTGGATATGATAAATTAAGTCAAAATGGCTGACGGAACTGCCTGCTGCTGGTTTTGGTCTTCTGAAAAACTCCCAAGAATAAGATATATACACTCTTGTCCTGCTTGCCCCCATTTTGAACTACCTCTATTACTCGATCGAAATAAGTGGGAGCGGTTTGCATTTTGAAATACTCTTCAGTTATAGTCTTTAGTCAGTTGCAATTAAGGTTAGACTTTCATCCATTAACATCTTATATTTTCAAGACGTTTTGGAGACATTTCCTGTCTCACTTTTTTTAAACAATACTTTTGGGTCCTTAAAATGCAAAGAAAGTACCTATTGTAAAAACAGACTTAAGCAATTACTGTATTTTATTCTTTCTTAATCTGAGCCCCCCTTTTTCCCCACAAGATGAAATTACTTACTTCCAAGCTGCCTCGTTTTATTGGATTCAGTACTAGTAGCTTCTTAAGTAGATTTTCACAGTCTGTGGACATATAGAATGGGATGCGGTACTTCCCCCTCAGCACTCGCTCCCTCAGTTCCTTTAAAATAGAGTTTGAAAAGGTGAGCCTCCTAATCACACACAAGATTTAAGGAGACTGGAAGCCAAGCTTTCACACTGCAACTGTACCTTTAGATTCTGACCATCAAATGGCAATGATCCGCTTACTAGTGTGTACAAAATCACCCCAAGGCTCCACACATCCACTTCAGGACCATCATATTTCTTTCCTTGGAAAAGTTCTGGAGCTGCATAAGGTGGGCTTCCACAAAAAGTGTCCAGTTTATTACCAACTGTAAATTCATTACTAAACCCAAAGTCTGCAATTTTAATGTTCATGTCTGCATCAAGTAGAAGGTTTTCTGCCTAAGAGAAAATGAGAGGAAAAGAGCAATTCAGGTATCAGAATAAGATCAATATATTACAGAGTAGTATTTATCAATAAATGCAAATCTTTGTTTTTAAATAGTTCACCATCTTTTCCTTTCTTGCAGAATAAAAAAACCCCAAACAAATCTTACTTGAATACATTGCAAAGATTGGAAATCAACAATATTTACTCGAAGAATTATTACTGTTAAAGCAGCTAAACAGACTGGAAAGTCAGCTAGTGAATCAGCTGTGAAGATTTTCTTCTCTGGAAGAATCAGCTCAGTTCAGGTTTAGACTGAAATATCCAGACATCTCAGGACAGCAGTTTCAGTTTTTGACAGGTTCATGCCTACTTTTGATGCTGAGAAGCATAAATCTAATTCCAGACATCATTTACCATCTCAGTGGGGTAAATGCTAGAAAGGATTTAAGGCTTCAAAAGAAGATCTGTTCTGCTGACACGATGACAAACTTCAAGGTATGCACTGTATCTCAGCATTCTGTACCAAAAAATTCTCTCCCCTTTATTACTGGTGCTTTCCTTAGTAATGCCACTACCAAAGGTGTTTAACACTGAAGAGTTACATTGTGTATGAAAAAAATGTATGTTTTATACATCTAAGAATATTCATGCCTGCACAGCAATCATTATATAAATGCAATGCATCACATATACATAGATGCAAGTACTCAGGAACCTGGAGAGTCAATAAAAAATACCTTATACTTAGTATCACAGCTAGGACAGAAGATTTTAAGAGAAAGATTAGATAAATAAGAATACGTTACTGAAAACCATCCCAATACAGTGCATTCTCAAAAAGCAAGGACGCTGAGCAACGAGTGCAGCAGAACTGGGCAATGTTTGCTCATCTAACTGGGTCCCAGTGCCTGATCTGCACATTAGCAGCACTGAGCAGTGCAGGAATCCTTTTTCAACAGGAGGACAGACATCAGCCAGAGCAGAGCATTCACCTAATTGCCAAACATCAGTTTTATAGCAAACACAAACATCTCTCATCAACTGCTCTGCTCAGAAAAGTGCAGGATGAAGAGAAGCAACAATCAATTTGTTAGGGTAAACATGATTTTGTTTGGGTTGGTTTGTTTGTTGATTTTCTGTTTAGTAATTTCACTTGCACTCACCGAACAGAACAGGAAACAATTACCAGTATATCAAGCCAAAGCTGCACAACAGAATTTAGCCTTTACCAGGAGTAAAATACAGCTTATTTGTATAAATTAACTACCCCAGAAAATATCTTATTTTCCCAATTCATGACCTGTAATCTCAGCTGGTTCCAGCTGATGTCTGCAGACAGACTCACAGAGGTATCTATTTTCCAGATTTGACATCCTTCTACATTACTGAACAAAGACTTCATTTTCCTTGTGGTGAAAACATCACTGTCAGCGCAGCTGCTCTGTGATTACAATAGTCCTTCTAGCTCAACAGTACTCTGCTACCCAAGTACCCTATGCTTTTAGGTTCCTCACTTCAAAAACATCAAAACCCATCCTTTCTTAACATGCCAAATAGAAAGACGATGCTCTTGTCGGTTACACATTCAGAGCAAAAAGTATTAAGTCGCTGAAAAGGTAAGATAAAGTTTGTGCATCACAGGATGAGCAAAGCTGGAATTGGTTATAGCCCTTTCTACGCAAGCTGTTTATAAACACAGAAAATTAAAAGAAGATGGTTTAAGCATCCATAGGCCTTGCACTCCCCCCTCTTCTGGACAAACTTGCACATTTTTTTGTATGTCTTCCTAGTTTAGAAACTTACATTTGATACAGTTTATTTATTCTGTTATCAAAGCCAAAAAGACTTAGCAGAAATCTCTGCTTTGCAGATCTAACAATGTCTATTGGTCAGCATGCTGGTACTATGGAGAAAGTCAACAGAAGCAGACGCAAATTCAGATGCAACTCTAAACTTGCTTCTTCCTCCTCTGCAGCTCCATAAGAGTTTTAAAGTGAGACAGAGATGACACATAACATTTGAAAAGGAAAGATAAAGTGAGAACACCTCCTCAAAGCCATGCATTTATCTTTTTTCTTTGGGGAACGTATTTTTCATTGACTGGCTCTCAATCACACCTAACACAACTTTTCAGATGAGTCTAGCATAACTGCATCAAAGGGAAATCAGTGAGAGAAAGGCAAAGAAATTACTTTGAAGCCTGCCTGCCTGCCCTGCAAATAGGAAGGAGATCAGCAGCAGAGTACTTGTGACAGATGGTGAAAGGGATCCTGCATAAACCCCGCAAAGCAGTTTTGGAGAGTCCTGTGAGCAATGCAGTAAGCTGTATGCATCCTACAGAACTAAGAAATGAATGTTAGGTGGAGGCTGTGATGGGCTTTGGGAGAAAGAGTGGGATGTAGAATGCTAACTAACCACAGGGGTTAATGGAGTAGGGCTTAGTAATACAGCTGGGCTGAGCAAGCCAGTACCAGATAAGCACAAGGAAATGGCTGGCTCCCTACTCCCAGCAAACTATAGGGCTGAGTCAGCCACTGAAAGTAGTTTGTCCAGCCAAGCCAATGGGTCTCTGGGTGCAGCTTTCTGAAAAGCTCAACAGTGACTGCTATAAACCCCAGGGAACCTGACAAAACATTCACAGGCTCCAAACCACCATGCAAGACAGGGAGGCATTTTTTTATATCAAGATTTCAATAAGATCCAGTGTTTTCCTTCCTTGCATTCTGACTTGAGAGTGCTGGCTCGGCACCTCCATCGTCAGATGACAATGGTCCTGGGGCAGGGGGGACTCAGCAGAAAAGGATGTATTATCCAGCACCATATGCACATGCAGAAGCTGGCAGATCGACAGGTATTAGGGAACAGATTTGTAAGAAAGAGGTCAACAGCATGCTGCAGTGTATAAGGAAGGCAATACAAAAGATCCTAGTAAACAAAAACCCTTAAGACAAAAAATACTGGTAAAACAAACCTTTAAGAATGATTCAAGTTCAGCTTATTCACATTTTAGATACACCAGTAAAAAAGAAACTACATCAGTGCTTTCTTTGTAAGCATACAAAGACATACAAAGAGCACTAGCCAAGTTTTAAACAGGTGAAGATACTGTGTCCAAGTCCCGTGATATCTAAACTTGGCATGAAGACAACTTCAGACTGAAGGCTTAGGTTCTACCTGTAATTGCCGAACTCTTTAACAAGGTCTAGGATGTTTATCCAGATAGAATACTAGAAAGAATCAAAAAAATGAAGCTCAACTAATTTCTGTTCACCTTAGATTTATTTTTCTATCTGATATAAACAAGAGAGTATAAACCAGAAGTTCAAATGGATTAAAACCCTAACATGCTCCTTATGAATCACTAAGACAAGATTTTTTTATGTATATGCTTATAAGTTTATGCAATATATTTTAACTGAAAATGTTTTAGTGCTGACTGGCATCACTGTACTTCTGCAGCTTCAGTGTGTACATATCTGCATGCCAGCAGGTATAATTCTTTGGAGAGTATGTCTTTTCCTTACAGCTAAAACTGGACTGAAAGTAACGCATTCTATTCTTGTCTCTCCCCTGATCCAACAGCCAAGCTACATTATTTTTGTGCTTCAGGAAATAGAGAATAAGTGATAGTTACCTCATTCACATGTTTGAGGCATTCGCAATAGCAAGGACAAGTATATAGAATGAAAATAACTCTAGACTGTCAACCAGCCAAATGAAAAGTCAGTAACAGCCTACCTTAAGATCACGATGAACTATGCACTTCTGATGACAGTACTGCACAGCAGATACAATCTGAAACACCAAGATGATCAGTGAAATACTTAATTTCCATCTCAGTATTTGTATATAATCTAGTACTTAATTTTGGCTTCTGATACAATTCAGCAGAACGTAAGATATTAATATACAAAGCTTTAATTTTAGAAAATATTCATGTAAGTTTTATTAAAGCTCAAACACTAAACCTAGAAAGTCCCTAAAAGCAGCTCATTTTTCATATTAAAAAAAGTTTAATATATACTTCCTTGAGGTAATAGGAGAAACATCTATTTTAAATGCAGATCTCCCAACAGCAGTAACTATAAAAGGAAATTATTCCACCCCCCCAACCCAATAGCCAGATGTACCAACTCAGATTTTATCTTCTGAAGTATCTGCAGCATAGCTCTGCAATTCATCCCTAACAGTTCATTCAAAGTGTCCATATGTATCTTTCACATATATATGACAAAAACTAAGCCTGAAACAGCAAATTAACAGCAGTTTCTTTACATGTTAATTATATAACTTCACTCTGAAAAATTCCAAATTTTATCTAATCAAAGCTTTTCACAGTTAAGATCACCAAAAACAGGGTAAGAAAAAAAAGATGAGAGCTTGTAATAACAGTATAAAAACCTGTTACAGGCTACTCTTCAAGGAAAAAGGTATGACATGACACAGCAATACATGTCATCATTATCAACATCTCTAGATAGAACAACTGTTAAATTCTAACATATTCAGAAAAGGATTACAACTCTCAAATGACTCACAACAAAAAATGGGGCTCTTAGGAACATCCACTAAAAAAGAATGCAAAACAGTCTTACTATTTTTAGACAGTACGTAGGAAGCAGATACTTTTCTCTTTGCGGATTTTTTCCACTCCAGCTTTAATAAACATTATCACAACAACGAATATTCTTTTAAAGTAAAAGAAGTATGCTCACATTCATGTCTATCCAAAAATACCAGAAAGAGAAACAAGCATGAATTTTAATTTCATACCTGCCTGAATTTTGCACGAGCTTCTTTCTCTTTCATTCTTCCATGTGCAACTAGGTAGTCAAACACTTCTCCTGACCACAACAAGGACAAAACATCAGTTCTACTGCACAGGTTTTATTTTTGACTGTCACGCACAATCAAATCATGCTTGAAAACAACATCCCACACACCTGCTTCTTGAAGGGAAAGGAAATAGAAGCAGCCAGGAAAAAATTCCCTTTGACTGTTTGCACTGAATTTCACTTTCCAGACATCAATAGTCAAGAAATATAAAAACGGAACCCTTCATACTAAGGCTTCTTCAAATTTAAAAATAGATATACTTAAAGAACCACTGTGAAACAAACCAGGGACTTTAAACAATAAAAACTATTCACAATGCATATAAGACACTGAGAAATAGCTAGAAACAGGCTTATGTAGAAATAAGAATAAATAGCATAATAGAATGTAATAAATAGAAATAGGCTTCTTATGTATCAGATTTGTTTTGCATATCTCTAGTGGTTTCACTTAACACTATCTATATTACTTCTGGTAACTGTTCTCTAATAAAGTTGCTCAAATGCCTTTCAGATCCTCATCTTTCCACTGTCTGTTTAGCAGCCTTTCCTGGCTGGTCAGCCTGTGCTGGATTCCCTTCCCACAAACATTCCCATTCAGCTGCTAAGCAGCTTCTCAAGCAGGCAACCATTTTCCCTCTCATTCTTTATAATCCTGCTGCTCTCCTTCCTGTGTTCCTTATTCCTACCCCTGGACCTGCCTCTTCAAGTGCTTTGGCACACGTTTTCAAGACCATACAAGGCACCAGTGCTTGCCTAAATACAACAGATAGAGGCAAGTTTTTGCCACATTCAGCACCAGGTTATCTCTTGAAATTCCAGCAGAAGCCTCAGAACGGAGTCTACCTTTAAACACAAACCTAATGGGTTACTATACAGAACGTGATGCAAGCAAGAAAGTCTGCCCTTAGAGGTCTGTTAGGAGTTCTGTGAAGGCCAGATTAGAATTACGCGGTAACTATAAAGCTCTTATATTATTCCTAGGCATGCAACTGACACGGCTTTCCATGTTTCAGTTTATCCTTAAAGCAGAATTAAGAATCCACTTACCCCCACTGGCATATTCCATTACCAAATATAATGTCTTTTCAGTTTCAATAACTTCAAATAATTTTACTGCAAGAAAAATGAATGAGAGATTGCAGCAGGGAGCAAAAGCACAGCACAAACAAAAAATTATACTCATGAAGTGAGTATAATTTATGGCCAGCGATAACACTAAACCATAGGAAAACTTTATATCCTTTAGGTTAGCATTCTTTTGAGGGGGGGAAAAAAGCAAAATTAATTTCTAAATCACAGTTGATAACAAAGCATATTAATTCACAATTTTCTGAGAAGTTTATGCACACTGTACAAATGAGTTCATGCTGAAATTAGTGTTCAATTTGACACGGACGTTTTTAAGATCATACAAACCTTCCCTGTTTTGCTAGTAAACTGCTCCCAGTTAGAAATTTGAGATTCTGACCAAGTGGGTACCAGAAATATTAGGTCTGAAAGACTTTCCTCAGACTGTAATAGTAACCATTCATTTAAAACAAACACACCCCCACCACCACCCCCAAGAAAACAAAAACCAGCAGAAGCTAAGAATGCTGAAAAAGCAACAAACAATTTAAGGGCTGAGGGAGTGCCTAGCATGTAATAACTTGTACACCTTGTCCATACCTTGTATGCAACAAGCCCTCTGGCCGATTCAGGACCATTAACTGTCTCTGGAACAAGACTGTCCAGCCCTCCTCAGCCAGAAGAATTGTCATCACAAAGTAGGGCCCTGAAGCTGTGGGGTACGTGAAAGAACTAAAGCAGAAAGGGAAAATTACATACTTTGTAATTCTATTTTTATGGAAATATAAGTCAGCAGGAATCTCTCCTAGACTGAACTAATGGAGTTTCGCTACTTTCACCTAAAAAAATTCATGCTGTTTGGTCTCAAGAATAATTTCAACAGAAAACGGGAGTTGGGGTCCTCAACAGATGAACTTAAGCACTCGGCATCCCCTATGTTAAGGCTTTCCTGGACTGAGCAGTTTCTCTCCTCAGAGCACCACTCTTGTTTCAAGCACAGTGAGTAAAGGAGGTGAGACAATGAAGCATTTACTGAATGCTCACTGTCCTATTATCTCAAAAAAGTTTAATAGCATAGCAGTAAAGTACATTCAAATAAAGCCAAAGAGAGTAAAATGTAAACAGTGCAATAGAGAAAGGTCTGCAGAGATGCAGGGCTCCTACCAATATTGGGATGATTCAGTATCTTCATTATTCGTACTTCTCGAAACAACTGTCAAGGAAGCAAGACAATTTTCTTAAGAGTGTGTTTATTAGAGAGAAGTTACGCAAGATATGCAACATTAGCTGCCAGAAAGGAGCAGCATAAACCACAGAAACGAGCATTAGCATAAAATATGGATAAATATAGCACAGTAAACTCCAGAAAACATAATCTATATCTTGTACACCATATGAAAATAACCACTACCAACTACATATCAAAACCAGACTAAATTTTAAGCTTTATACAAACAGACACAGTTAAGTTTTATAGCCCCTTCTGGAGTTTCAGCATTGACAAAACCCAACAGATCACACAACTTTTTGTTATCTTTTTGTTCTGTTTTCTTTGGTGACTGGCCAGCTCACCTAACTATTCTAAATACATATGTAACAGTGGGTGCAAATACAACACGTAGTTGAAACTACAGAAAAGCTCAAAACACAGATGTTAAAATGAAATTAGATACCATGAATCTTGACTTTCCCCAGTCCTGCTGCTCCACAGAGGTGAAACAGGCGAGTTCTTTTCTCCCAACAACCAGATTTTACACTGGGTGATGAACAGCAATGTCCCTTCTCCCCCTGGCAAGGCCTGAAGGTTTATGATTGCTCAAAGTCTGCTTTAGAATCTTGAGTCATAATCAGAAACAACAGGACAAACTTACATCCCTACCTGAATACACTTTAGGCAACAGTGGGTTGATGACTTTTTTTAACCAGAAATGAGGTTTTAGCTCTTAAATTTCTAGCATTCATGGGTTTACTGATTAAGTAAGAGGTGAAGCAAGACTAACCTAGGGGGTCAAAAGAAAGAATCCAAAATGACTACACAATTCCATTACTCTGTACTTAAAGCTGTCAATACTGGTAAGTTTGCACTGTTTTACTTCAAGTGAACAGCATAACCCCACTGTCAATTCTATTTACTGCGCTGCATGCTTAGTACTGCATTGGATTGCAGTAGGATGTTGAAATGAAGAAAAGCTCACTGGCTTCAGCATAATGCTCAAGATGTTTTGGAGGCATCTCAGCAGTACAGACTTCCTTACAGAGCAACTTGGCTCAGTGCAGAAGTGTGTCATTGCTGTTCTGCTTCTCTGATGTCTCAGAGGACATCTCTGCCTCCATTTTCAAAATGAGTCCCATTTGTTCAGATGCTACCTTTGCAAGAGGGTACTACAAGGCAAGCCACAGACCAGACACCTCCTCAAAGAGCACAGACTGGACACTTCCTCAACGAGCAGCACTTCAGTTTCTATTTTATGATGGCTGAGGCTCCAAGTTAAGAGCAATTGAAATTCTTTTGCTTAGACAAAGTTATTTAGTCATAACATTTGTAAAATTCTGCATTTATTCTACAGAGCAACATCTTTTTGAAATTCAGCTTTCAATCAATATTATTGCGGTTCTATATTGACATTATTTAAGTATTTCAAGCTAGTTATAATCCACTCGCTGTACAGTTGCCATTAAAACAATTTTAGAAGGAAGCAAGGACTACAAAAACATTTCTCTGACAACATGATCAGTATGATGCAGTTTGCTTGTGTTCAAAACGTAACACATGGGTATGTAATACTATGAATTAAAATACTAGAATTAAAGTTTAGCAAATATTCTTGTTTCTTCATGAAGTCAGTCATTCCCATGAAAACACATCCTACCAGGCTGTTCTTTGTGCATTTTTTGTTTTTAGAACTGAATTTGCTGCACAAGAACACATTTCCAAGCTAAATCAGTATCGATTAGTCACAAGCTAACAAACCTAAACCATGCAAGGGTACAGCTTCAGAAGAGCTTCTAAGCAGGTATATGGAAAACCACAAATCCTGACATAATGTCGGCAAGATATTTCATAACTTAACAGTATTAATGCTGGTATAAAAGTTACAGCAATGAAAACAAGCCTTCATAAGCAGAATTAAAATACAGACTGTTATAAATAAATAATTTCCAATCTAGGAAAAAGATCAAAGAAATAATTTTACACATAATGGGAAACACACAGTAACTGTAAAAAAAGACGCAGGATGGGAATTGTTCTGTTCAATAATCTTACAGGATTTCAAAGTTGACTAATTGGTTTAAGATTTAAATTTATTTCAGTGGCATGAATTTTGTTCCACATAGTATGTCTGGGGCTTTTTTTACATAAAGGAAAAAGCCTACAAGGAAAAGGACAAAAGGTCTACTTTCCTCAAGACCTCTAGCTTCGTCCAGATACTTTATTGTATGAAATGAAACACCTAGTTGCCCTGGCTCTGAATAAAAGACATCGCTAAGATACAGAATGTGGGCTTAGGTTTATCCATATTCACACCAGTACATTTTTTAACAACATCTTGTATTATGTATCCTGTTGAATGGGCATTTTTCAGAAAACTGAAGCGTATGTTCATATACGAGCAGTACACAGTCCAGGTATGAGCCACCATGAGTAGATCACAGGGAGTAGTCAGTCTCAAACTTTTGAAAGAAAGCAGCTATTCCAAGGCAAATTCTAGATGAACCCAAAGTCACAAGGTCAAATTGGGTATTTTCTTGCTGATTAGTGGCTCTGTGGTGGGCTTCTTTGTTTGTTTGGGGATTTTGACTTAAGGGCACTTTTAATCTTGTTTGAAATGTATATGCACGCTTAGAGAAAGAATTGGGCAAGGCTGAAGAAGATTAAGTTATCTTAGGTGATGCTCATCCACACAAATCGTGTCAAGCATAAGATGAAGGGAAACTGGCTGGTTTATTTTACAGTCAGGATGGCAACAGCCTCCCTGCAAATACGAGAGCAGGGAACGAGAGAAATCAGCAGAGTAAGAACTGAAAGAATAGTTGAAATCTTGGAACCTACCTGCAGGTATCTGCTAACTAAATGGCTTGCTCTGAGAAAAGATTAAAAACTTTAAGTGGTTGTATTCTCCGGAAAACTCCTCTCCCAACTGCCTGCCCACTACTGAAACTACAGCACACAAGGCTGTCTTCTTCATGGGGAGATCCATACTACACAGAGAGTTTGTATTTTGCAGTTTTTATCAGCTTCAGACAAGTTTCAGCAGTTATATACCTGGAAACTGATGTTTTCAGACCTTTTTCAGATGTAACTCAGGTGTAGAGATCTTGCCAATTAGGCAGATGTAACTTATGTATTCCAGTTACTAAGGCAAGCAGCTTTATTAAAGCCTGCTTGGCATGACAGATACTTCCAACCCAGGAAGAAAGAAATTGTTTGAAAGGCTGAAAACTGAAATAATGGAATAGCACTGCATACAGACCATAAACAAGCCCCATTATACCTTGTGTAATTGATGGCCCATGTGGTCCAAGGGGATGTGTAAGGCGCTCTCAAAGAAGAAAGAACAGGGACCCTTTTTTCCTATACAGATGCTCAAAACAGCAGAGGGGGAGTGGGATAGAAATGGGGCAAAGGAACTGTTCTCTGGAGTCTTGGGTGTATATTTAGGATTTTACTCAGTGCAAGGTAAATATGCATCTGTACAAATTAAGAAGATGTCAATGTTCCCTCGTCCAATTTTCTCTCATAGGCAGAATTAAAATATAGACCACTATAAATATGAGAGAAACAATCTAGAAAATCTCTGACAAATGGATAACACTTGAATAAAAGCATTAACAGTATTCCAGCATTTCAGTACAGTATTTTTACATTCAGACTTTGCATTCTGTGAAGCACTACTTCGGGATAAATCCCTCCCCTTTCCCTTTACAGAAGCATGTTAGTCATTAACACCATTGATGTCAACAACTGTCTACTTAACAAACAGAGGTATCTTTAAACAATAGCCACTACACCCTCCAGTAACACCCAGGATACTTCTATATCCAAAGAATAGATGTATCAAAGCAACAAGACCATAGTTCATTCCTACAAAGCCAAGTTTGTTAATTCTATAGAAATCTAGACAGATGAGAGAGCTTAATTCTGCTTTCTGATGAGGCAAGCTGCAGGATTATACAAGAATATAACTTTCATGCACACCTCCAGCTTCTTGAGTAGCAGTGTACTGCTCTCTCAGGAGGTGTAAGCACTCCCTGACTTTCTGCTCCATAATCCACCCCGCATCTATAGGGCTGCTCTTCATTCTTAACAAAGTGCTACCATTCAGAAAAGCTCCTGGACAAGCATCTCCTTGCTGTAAAAGGGTTGCAGCGTCAACAGCTTCACTCATAATAGAGGACAGCCAGCACCGTATTCAATGCATAGAACTTGTACGTACGGAAAAGGCACAATGCTTGAAAACTTGAATCCTGCTTTTCCAGTTTCATTTTTCAGGGCAAACTGCAAAAAGTACAAAGATCTTCCACTGCTAACATTTCTACTTGCTGTCAGGTGTCAGTACATTGAAGATGTACTATTTTAAGTCACTACACTCAAACTAAAAAAACCTTCAGTTAACCAAGGCTTTTTCTTGCTTTGAAAGATGTGCTGGAATGCTTCTCTAGTTTCTAAATCATTACTGAAAATGGATGTTGCAAAAAAGCATAGCTTTCAGTAAGTAATGTACTGAAATTGTTTCCCATCTTCTGTTGTTAAGGAAAGAAAGAACCTAAGTTTGAGGCTTTAGAACTGTTTAAATAATAAAAAGAAGCATGTTGACCCTTAAAAAGGGAAAATCTGAACTGCAATTTGCTAATCAAGCCTATTAAGAAGGAAAAAAGCCTCTTCTGCTCCATTAGCAGTTTGCAGAAGAGCAAAAGAAGGCTATTTCAGAAACCTCCCTAAATTGACCCAGTATATATATGTAGCAGACACGCAGAAAATAGAACAGCTATTTCAATATAAACTCTAGTTATGATGAAACCCAAATACTTACAGTTGGGAACAGATTACAATCATGACAGTGGAAAAGCTAAGTCAGTACAATACGTTACTATCAAGACAGCAAGTTTATAAAAAAAGCCAGCTCTGTCTTCTAAACAGGTGCTAACCCAGTAAGATGGGAACCATATACTTAACAAACTGAAAACAAAAGGCAGTGCCTTTAATTCAACATTGTTTACCTCATTGAGGAGGTAGAGGTTCTGAAGCAAGAAGTAACTTCAGGCTAACACACAGCAGCCACAAGGATGCAGAATTAAAAATTCTCAAGGTCAGCTTACTTGTGTGATCATCTCCTAACATTTAATGGTTTAAATTAGAGTAACTATGTCTGTGAAGTACCCTGTCCATATGTGCTAGTTTCGGCTGGGGTAGTTAGCTTTCTTCACAGTAGCTGGCACGGTGCTGTGTTTTGGATTTGGGCAGAAAAAAGTGCTGATAACACAGAGATGTTTTAGTTGCTGCTGAGCAGTGCTTACACAGAATCAAGGCTGATTCTGCCTCTCACACTACCCCACCAGTGAGTAGGCTGGAGGTGAACAAGGAGCTGGAAGGGACACAGCAGGACAGCTGACCCCAACTGACCCAAAGGATATCCCAGACCATATGGCATCATTCTCAGCATACAAAGCTGGGGGAAGAAAAAGGAAGGGAGAACATTTAGAGTGATGGCATTTGTCTTCCCAAGTAACCATGAAGTGTGATGTAGCCCTGCTTTCCCGGAGTTGGCTCAATACCTGCCTGCAGTTAGGAAATGGTGAATGAATTCCCTGGTTTGCTTTGTTTTACCTACTAAACTGTCTTTATCTCAACCCGTGAGTTCCCACTTCTGCTCTTCTAATTCTCTCCCTCATCTTGCTGGCGGGAGTGAGTGAGCGGCTGCGTGGTGCTTAATTGTCATGTGGGGCTAAACCATGACACCATCTATATGCCATAAAGAACACTGGAGAATGACTAAGAATAAACTGAAGATTTTCTTTGCTTTCATACTCATGACTAACTACAGACCCAGCTTGTATATTACTTTCAGAACCTAAGTATGTGCTTAAATATTTCTGTTTACAAAACAGAACGGTACATGAGAAGCTACAATGTCTCACATCACCTTAGTTAATTAGGCCAGTAGCAATTACTTGCTCTTGCTATCCTTTATACTACAGTGAAAGGGGATAGTTTTGTGAATAACCCTGTGCCTAAGATAATGTCGTATTTGTCTTGTTTGATTTATAATAATCAATAGTGACTGAAGGCCTGAAACAGAAGTAAATCTAACCATGCTGACGAACCACTCTCCCACCCTTATATGCTTTAAAAAACAACAGTTGCTCGAGTGACTGTGCAAAAACCTGCAGTTAAGCTTACTTAAAAGCTTTCAGGGAACCAATACGCACTCACAATGCTCAGAAAACTGCAAAGCTGAAGACATTTAGAGCTTCAAAACAAAACCTACTTTTTTTCTACAATCAATTTCAATCAAGACGCTACAAAGGAAAACTTCACACTTTCCAGTGTAAACAGAAGATGGGATAAATATTTTTAGAAGTTACTGAAGAATGGAATTGCGGTTAAATCACTAAATTTAACTTAGTTCTGCCATAAGCTGCTTCTAACTGTACCTAAAAATGTTTCTCTTCCTATCAGCTTCCCACTCAGTAACCAAGTAACAGCAGCAATATCCTACCACAAAAGTATTTTATGTAGTGCCACAGCATCTTTTATAGGCTATGAAAGTTTCATTTATACCAGGAATGATTTATTATTGAATATTATTGTGTGAAATACAACTTACTTGTAATTACAGCAATTATCCTAGAAGTTAAGTTTTTCATGCTTAGTTTTCCAGAACATTTTAACATCTTTACCCCCTCATTGCTCAACAATGAGACAAACTCACATAGCTCTCCTAGTGTAAATACCAAGCTAGGCAGGAAACAAGCTATGTGAGGACACATGATTTTCCCAATATGCTCTATCATGTACTGCTTTTGTAGGTCCCTCTTCACTAGCTCAAATATTAGCAACCCAAAGCACAAAGAAAACCCTGGGGTTTTGTTAAAACACTTATCACAATAGTTATGAAGGACTTCTGAATTTCTGTCTAAGGCACAAACAAGCAAGAATGTTCTGATTATGTTCAGTCATTCTGGCATTTCTATACACAATCACTGTATTAAAGAAAAATCAAAGAAAAAGTCATTTACAGCATTATGTCTTCATTTATTGGGTAGACAAACTACTTGCATACCTAATTAATACAAATTTTACTGTCAGCAAAGAATAAAGCTGAAAGAGGAAGGAAGAACAAAGAAGCAATGCTTAGATATGAAACACACAGAGGAACTGCCCTTAGACAACTTGCACATGCACCTTATAGCAAAGACTGTCTCCCAAGGTCATATGTACACAAAGATGTTTGTTTAGCAAGACAAATGGACCAAATATTTTTGTCAAATACACAAAAGATCACAATTCAACTGTTCATAGAATTTCAGATGTTATGGTATATTCTTACCTTTTGCAGACTAGTAGGATTTAGCTGGGTTTTATCTATTATTTTCACAGCAACCTTGGGGAAAAAAACCAAACAAAACAAATTACTGAACTCAGAAAAATGCTTGCACAAAAATATATTGCACCTTTGAGAGCAAAATCATAGATACACCTGTAAGACATGCATATGTCTGCTTTTACGCATTACGTCAAGAAAGATCACCTCACCTATGAGGATTTATCAGCAGGAGCTCAGAACTTTGTCAAAAGATGATAACACCAAGGAATCAGTGTTATACTTCTGTCAGTGTTTGGGCAGAACAATGTTATCTTGTCCACTGCAAAACCAGGTCCTCCAAACACAAGATGTGTCTTTCAATATGTTTCAATAACAAAGATCGATCTGTCTATCAACAGATTTATCAATATGAATGAAATCTATCTATCAACAGATTTCTCTTTGGTTTGGGGTTGAACAGACCCCCTCCCAACCCTGAAATACCCCTTGAAGCACAAGCTTCACCAAGAAGTTACATTTTACAAAGAGGGGTGAAAAGTTAGAGGGAGAAGACCTGGGAACCTCAGGTAACTTTTTCTATATCCCGAAACAGCCTCTCTGCATCTTCGTTTATGATGGAAAAGGAAAAAAAAAGCTTTTCCTGTTTGGAAGAGAAAGGTAAAAGAATAGCAGAAATACCCATAAAGATAGCCAAAGAAAATATAAAACATATACTTAGCCTTTTTTTCTTGAAAGGCTTACCTCTCTTCCAGTAAGCACATGCCTGGCCAGTTTCACTTTGGCAAAATTTCCTTTTCCTATTGTTTTCAGTAAGCGATAATTTCCAATGTGAGGATGTTCTTCATTGGTAGATGTAATGGAGTTTCTACACCTGGGGATGTTTTGTCTGCTACTTGACTTGATAGGCTGGACGTGTGATTCAGTGTATCCATCCACAGATGTATGCTGAAAGACAGACAAAATAGTTTGGAATTTAGCTACTTGGATTTTAGACAGCTGCAGCAAGATAGACTAAAAGCACACAAAGGTGTAGAGGGGAGTAATTTGTTTACTTTTACAATATCTATATGATAACTTTGGATGCATCCTAACTAGAACATGCTGCCTTCGGATGATATCTCAGGAAAAGCCTATAGACAGATTTTCACCAGCCCCAAAAATAAAACTAGAGACACCTAGGTAGAAATCAACAAACCATTAGAGACTTAAATATGAAACTGTGACAAACTACACACTACACTACTGCATTACAAACTTCACTAATCCTAACCAACTTTAGTCTTTTCAAAATAAACTATAAATATTTGCACGTCGGTATATTTGGAAGTAAGATTTCACCCAATTCCTTTATTCTTAACTTTCTTCAAGTACCATTATGAGAAAAGTATTAACTCAAGTGAGCTTTGCTCCCCAAACCTGTCTGCATCTTTCTGTAAGGCTGAGAAGTTCTCATTCAAATAAAGAACACACTACATCTTTAGTTAAAAGTGACAATCCGTTCTTAAAAAACTCCATGATATCTCAGAAATATAATTTTAAATCTTAGAAAGTCTGAAGAACTAAAAGGATGTTATTTTTAATGCATACCAACACATCATCCCACATTAAGTATTAGTCACTGAAATCTGCAGAGCTTCTGTACCCTTTAACTTCCAAGTATATACGGGGCAACATACAGATGGGGCTTGGAAGTGTTCCAAGGAGAAACCAAAGTAAGAGAAGATGTCAAAGGGGTGCTAAGGATTTCAGTATTTCAAATTGCTTTCTAACTTACTGGGTACAAATATAACAGGTAAAATTCAGCCTCTGCTCTCTTAAGGTAAGGATTTTAAGGCAGGCAAATACTGTAGGCAGAAATAATGTCTTTGCAGACCAGTTTTTAGATTTCAACAACAGAAAGGTATGCTTACTCTTAAGCTCACCCAGCTCCTGCTAAGCATAAAGCATCAACAAAACACAAAAGACATCTCAGTATTTTCCCATTATTCACTGCTTCTGTCAAAAAGTGAGAACCTGTATCTTTGTACCTGTACCTTTAGAGCTCTGAGACCCTCTTTACAGACGGAAGGTTTCTAGATCTTTGACATTAAGCTGAAAGCAGTCAGAAGGCAGTGGGAGGCTTTACTTGGTTTCTCCCAGTACCAAATCTAATGTGGGCCTACGCTGATTTCACTCATCATTGCTTATGCAAATAATCATTTTCTTCTATGAGCAAAATGCAAAGAGTGCTTCCAGCTCCAGTGTGTTTTTATTGTACACTAAAGTCAATCCCCTTCTGTAAACACCAGCGTTCACAGATAGTCCCCCCTGAGCCAAGTGGAATTATTTCAGGACATAAGCACTAGCAGAATTGGGAAAACTAGCAAACAGCTGCCACAGAACCAGAAAAAACAAGGAGTATACCACAACCAGAATATTCTTCCCAAATGTAGCACAGCTCTGCTTACATCACCTCCAGCATTATTAATTATTCACTATGGCCAGGAGAATGGTCCTAAAGATAATTCTCTGTTTGCCTTTTCATTACCAGAGTCTCTCTGCAAAATACTACTTTACCCCACTGCTAAACTGTTTTGCAAGCTACTGCAGAACCAAGCAAGTCAGGCATGTTTAGATTCTGTGTATCAGATAAATTTATTCAACCATGAAGTAACACACTAGCAGTAACATTCATCCTTTAGAAGCACATAAAATACTTTTTCTGGTCTTGCAAACAGAGGATCAGAAGAGGCTTTGAAGTATTACTTCAACATTAGACCCACATGTGATAAACCACAGCCCCAAAAAAACCCTGCCTAAGAAATCTGTGTGAGATTTAGATTAGACATTAAGAAGTTCTTCACTGTGAGGGTGCTGAGGCACTAGCACAGGTTGCCCAGAGAAGCTGTGGCTGCCTCATCCCTGGCAGTGTTCGAGGCCAGGCTGGATGGGGCTTGGAGCATCCTGCTCTAGTGGAAGGTGCCCCTGCCTGTGGCAGGGGGCTGGAACTGGGTGAGCTTCAGGGTCCCTCCCAACCCAAACCAGTCTGTGATCCTACGACACCCCCCAGATCAGTATTTATATGGTGCCAATAATGAATATTACAGTTGTACCCAGAACCCTGTCCAAAGCTACAGTACTATGCTAAACAAGCCAGTTTTCAAAGTCTTTGAGTCTGTTTATGCAAACAATTAGGTTTTCACTACTTGAATTACAATGCCTACCAGAAGCAGACACCCCAATATCAATTGCCAATTTCATATGCTTCACAGGATTAGACTACTTCCAGCTCGAGGGGATCCTTTAGATAAACAGTTGGATAGCCAAGCAAAACCAATGCCACAGGCAAAGTGCACAGTGGCTTCAGAGAAGAGATAATTTTAATGCAGATTTAACAAGAAAAGCAGCTATAGCTATTGTTACTGAAAGCATAAATGACAATATAATGCAGAAACAAATCGGGGGGGGGGAAGCAACGAAGTTCATGGTCATGATGAGTTTGGCCTTCCTGTGACAGAAAAGCTAAGCCCCTCTGGACAATTTCTTATTTATTCTCTCTTAGGTTATCTTCAGAGTCAACTATCTTCCCCAGCTATGCTCAAGGATGACAGAAAACATGCATAAAAAAGGTCAAGTTTCTTAGTTTATATACATATATATGGCTCACAAACTTCTGAATTTGAACAGAACTGCATGAAATTCAAATTATTCTTCTTCAGTCTTGCAATCGTCCTCCTTTTGTGCATCAACAGCTTGCTATTGTTGGAAAGTACAGAGGAATTTGAACTAGAAACTCAGCAACTTCTAGAAATAAGCATTCAACAACATCAAAACATATCAAGGTTAAGATGTTGGAAAACAACAACAACAAAGTTCAGTCAAATAATGGTATCTCAGAGACGATTTCCAAACAATGCTAAAGCTGAATTCCACAGAAGCACGTAATATCCACATTGTCTAGAAAGACAGGCTACATAGTTTAAAGATCTTTCTGGTCTACTACAATAGGTTCATTCATTATGCATCAGCTACTATGTGGCTATTTGATTACACCATTGCAGAAGAACAATCTCTAAAATCTGAGAAGTTTTACAGGGTGCTGGAAACAAGCAGGCTGTAAAAACCACTGCTCTCCCTGGAGCTCACTGTCATATCAAACAATTCCAGATAACTACATGGGATTTTAGTTAGGGATTCTGGTATTTCTCTATCTTTTTTTAGTGGAAAACACTACCTTACTAGTACATCATATACACCACTGTTGTATGTTCAGTTCATGTCAGTGTTACAAAAAATTTCTGGAAATCAGTACAAAAAATTATATGTTTCTTAATATAAAACATAATATTCAACAATAAAGGTGCAGCAGTAACAAATGTTTATAGAGCTGAAAGGGTGTATTAGAACAGCCATTTAGTATTCTGCATATTGACCAGGTATTTAAAAAATAAAAACCAATACAACAGGAAAAATCCACACAAAACAGAATTCACCACCTTTTCTGACACCTCAGAAAAGTAACTTTTGCATTCAACTTAATATTGATACTGAAAAGAGCTCAATTAACACTTATTACGCCTAACTAGGTTTGTTTCTGACACATTCCATTAGAGTTATAACAAAGCCAAAGGTACTAAAATTGCAAGAGTTAACTTGATCCATTGCTTCCCCAAGGCTCAAAGCTATCATTTTCTCTGTTTACCCAAGGCAGCTTTGCAAACGCAAGATGACCGGATGTTCAGACACATTACCTCTGGGGAAGCACCAAAGACCTAACCCCACCAAGTAGATACGAAGTATGTACTCCATTACTCTGCTTATTCAGCATCCTTTAGCCACTTAGCTTGCCACTGGAGTAGTATTCTGACAGATTATACACTATAATTAAACATTACCAAATACATAAACTGCTCATACAGCTTATTCTTAAAATGTCCCCAAAACTATTCTGGCCACCAAAACAGTCTTTCTCAATCAAGTAAAACTGATGGCCTCTATAGTCTTTCCAAGTAATAGGTAACTTCCACACATCGATCTGCCTGCAAATACTCCACACTCAATTAAACAAACATCTTAGTCCTGAATTTTCCCCTTCTTGAATTACCGCAAGGCAAATTCCTTGGTATAGTCAGCCCACAGAAGCAAAGTATGCATACACAGTACTAGAAAAGGTACATCACCACACTTCCTCTATTATCTCCTGTTCTGAACTTAAATTTCTTCCAGGCAATTTTTATATTCATAACTCCCAACATTTTCAAGCATGTGCAATACACATGCACAGTTATAACAGCTGTCACATTCTCCAAGGTAATCAAAATAGCTATGCTAGACAGAGGGAGTCTGTCTTTCTTTAGAAGACTGTCTTTCTAAACAGCTCTCGTCTGCAATGGCCTTGATTCAGAATTCAGGGGAAGGAAAGGGGAGAAAGGGTAGAAGTAAAGTCCTGGATGTTTTCATGTTTTAACTGCTTGCTCTCTTGCTAGCAAGACACCACAAGCAAGTCTTTTTCTAACACAACAATCAACTAAAACTAAACTAGAAGAAAGATCTTGGTAAACCTCAAAGTAGAAACTAACAAACATTCAGATCAGTTTCTCCAACATCATGCATCAAGAGCACTCAGAGGTCCAGATTTACAGGTATGAAGTGTGGTGCAACCCTGAACTACACAAGATGATTGCACCTGATTCATCAGCCTGCACCAGAAGGGGATTCACCCCTTCCAGGTAAACCTCCCATCTGCACAAACCCACAGCTCATTCTGGCCAAATGTACCTGTTGCATTATACTACAACTACTAAAGCAACTCTGATCTCAATCAGAATATTAATACAGCATTATCTACTCTGATTTTTTGTATCTCAGACACACGAAAAAGTGCTGGGGGAGGCAATTAAGACTGAATGTATACACCCTGATTCTTTTATTTGTTGATAAGAAATTATGAAATGTATACTACATTGGGAATGCATGACAGAAACTTTGTCATTCAGAAAAACGTATCTCAGTCCCAAAGCAATCAACCTACTCCACTGCAACAGGATTATATGCAGGACTCTGCTCAGAAAAACCCAAGAAACATACACAGTGAGGTGGAGAAAAAAAGTATATATAGATTTTTAAATCAAATACCGAGGTCAATAAATGGCAGAGACAGAATAGAATCGGATAAAACTAGGACATTTGTCTGGAACTTGTAGCCACAGTTTGAGCCTGCTCACAGACCCTTTCCAGAAGTGCACAAAAAAAAAAAAAAAGATTCAAACACATACATGTGCATCTTTCAGTTTATATCAGATTTACATAATATGTAGGAATTCCAGCCATGGACTTTTAAAAGAGCTTGAAGCTGCCAGCAATAAGAAACTATGATTTTGAATACAGCTGGCCTCAGTCAAGCATATGGGAGTATTTAATTAACTGATGCTGTAACTCTGAAAAGCATTATACAAAACTTAAAAAATCCAAACTATAAGCATGGAGTTCAATAGCTATTATCAAGTGAGATACTAAACAAAATTCCCCTTGCTCTTTTTTTCTATTCCTTTCTCTTCTTCCCAATTGTAATAGTCTGTATATCAAAAAAAAAACTTCAAAGCTAATAGGGAACCATTTCTATTGCAAGGTGAAATACAATCCCTTAATGTCAATTTACAACAAAGATGCCTTTTAAAAGCATACATATGTTGGTGACAGTCAAAGTTACGCTAAGCATTGAATAAATCTTTTCCTGTGCTTGTTACTATGGTTCCTAAGCCCCTTACAAGTTTTGGTGGGTTTTTTTTGTTTGTTTGCTTTTAAGTGTTCAGCAGAGCTTTGTGAGACATAGCAGAAATAAGTCTGCCAACTTCGAGACAGAATTGTTTTTCTAATCACAAACTACACAGGATGTGATGTTTACAGCTCCATATTTGCAGCAATCTAGGATAGAAAACAGAGCCCACGACCAGTGCAGTGCCACACACAGCTGAGTTTCAAAAGTTCATACACAAAGTTCTTCAGAATACTTGTAATCTTCATATGGTGATACTAACTTGTCATAAATCATGTCACAGTAAGCTTGCTCCCAAGCTTTCTTTTTTAACACAGCAGTAACGTCATAATGGAAGGGTGGAGTTTGTTGTTACATGGAGTTGCAGACTTTTTATTTAAAGGATTAAAATACAATAATTGCACTGCTTCTCCCCTGAGAAGTTAGCAAAAACACTTCAGAAAAACAAATACCTTCACAGCATTAAATCAGGTCTTGTAACCTGCACTCAGCCAACATGCTTCTCTCCCAGCGCCCGAAGCCCTGGGCCCGGCCAGGCGTGCAGGTGCAGCAGAACAGGACCTTCCTGCCTTTGTTCCGCTTCACTCAGAACTGGCACAGTTATTCCAACCTGGCACTTTCCTTCCTGACTCATCCCAAACACACAAACAACATTTTCCAGGGCTAATTCAGGACAGTCAGCCCATATCATCTCCATTAATTGCTATGGCAAAACTGAGCCCTCCCCTGGCGCCCCAGTGAGAATTAAAGACAATCCAGCTAAAAGCTACTGCAGTAAACCACAGGTAGAACCCAGGGAAGTGGGGAAAAGAGTTTTTTCCTGAAATCCTCTTATGTTTACTCATTTTTATTTGTAATTTGGTGTAGTAATAGAAGCTACAGTCAGCCTCATCAAGCAAAAGAATAAACATTTCCTATCTTGTCAAAGTAAAATGGTTAACGTCCCTACCCATGAAATCTAACACAACCCTTGTTCTTGAATAAAAGCACTTATAGGAAAGGGAAGGAAGGAGAAAGGCTATTCCTGCTGCAGTCTCCTGGACACATTTAAAGAGAGAGAGACCCTTCATGCAGACAGAGCTCTTTCTACATTTCTTGAACTTTCCTCAGGGTGTGATCAGTTTAACCCTGCACCCAGAGATGCAGGCAGCTATGGAGCACTGCTGCTGAATGCCACGGCACTCACAGTTTGCTCAAAACCCCTCAGTAAAACAAAAAGACAATGAAATGATGATGCTGATCATTAATAAAACCAACCAAACAAGAACAGGAACACACCCAGAAAGCGAAACTTCTGGCAAAGGAAACTGGCAGGAGTTTTTATTGCACTTACAACTGATGCAGCCAGGTCATTTTTCAGCTGCCCTGATGAAAGGCAGGAGAAGACAGACACAAAACAACTTACAGTTCAGGATCACATAAAGCACATGGAGCTTCTCAAACATTTGCAGTAGTACAAGAAGTGGAAACTGGTTTAATATCAAACTTCAAAACTGAGGGAAAAGGGCTGTTTTTTGCAGCCTGAAGACTACAGTTTGGAAACCTGAGGCTTGTCTTCAGATGAGAACAGAAGCAAGAAGCAAGGTTTATTCCAGAAGAGTGACCAGATTAGAGACCTAATTGTCTCTGACACTCAGGATCAAACAACTCATCTTCTGGTCCAGATGAGCGGTTTTCTTCCACAGAAGGAAAGGCATACAGCAGCTAAGTGGGATCAGGCTCTGAACCTCAACTCATTCTTTCTCTCCAAGTTTATGAAACCTGAATTTCTTCCTTGTCCACAGCATACCTAAAACAATTCTGGAAGTGTCCACATGTGGCATAATGACTGCTAAAGCTGATCCAATGCTGTTCAGATGCTTGCACCCCCTCACAACCACTATCCCTGGGGCAGCAGGACAGACAAACAACACAGGAAGCCACACCAGGTAAAACCCAGCAACTCTCCTCACAGGGTAACCTCCAGCTCCTCGAGTACATGTATCCCCAGCATCCCAAGTATCATCGCAGGGGTGAGGAAGGGGAACATCCATCATTGGGAAGAGGGGGCCACATAAACTCCACATTAACACCAGCAGTGAAACTGCAGCTGGGAGATTCCTATTCCCATTCCAAAACAAGGCAAAAAAACCCAAAACAAAAAAAAAAAAAACCAAAAAAAAAAAACCAAAAAACAACAAAAAACACAGGACTGAGAAAAAAAAGGGGCAAATAAAACCTCCAAAAAAACCCAACTAAAACAAATAAGAAATCCCACAAATAAGCAGATTTGCTTATTTGTGTTGTTTCCTTGCACTTCGTGTGTGAGACAGAAGAGCATGTAACGTGAGCTTAAAGAAGTGACATGCATAGGCAAAGCACCCTTAACATTCATGCTACAGAGAAGAAAAAATTAAGTTATTCTTTTCGCAGCATTTCTGAAACCTTAGCATCCCATTACTGGATTCATCCAATGGATCCAATGATGAATCCATCAAGACAGATCACCATCTTACTTGAAGACTATTTTACCTCAAGGTCTTATTAACTTTCTGAAGTAAAGCCTGCTTCTAAAAAGTGAAGAGATGACCAATTAAAATATCCAACCTGATAGCAATACATACTAATTGATGCACACATGTCCTAGAAAAGAAACTGTAGGGCACCATGGGCCTGTGGGATGCTTGAGGATCACATCAAGTTACATTTCAAATGAAGTTACCCAATATTCAGCAGGATTTTCCAATATTCTTTTGACATGTACCTTTTAGGGATCTTGGAAGTCTAATCTAAGGGGTATGGAGATACATTTATTATTGCCCTTCATACAATACAATGGGCAACCAGTCAATTTTGAGAACTAGAACAGGGAAAAATTGCACAGACCTACAGCAGAGTCAAAGGGCCAATCTCCTGCCCTCCTACAGCAGCTGCAGTCCTCAGGGAATGGCAGGGAATCCCTCCTGACCTGGACAATACCTTCATGGCCTCTTGCACTAAAGCATATTAACTTACTTTCTTCAACTTTAAGGCTTAATAACATTTTCTCATACATGTACCTGCAGCAAGGCCTTCTGATTTCATTAACAAGTCTTGCCTTAGAAGTGCAGAGTGTTCACTGAAGCCCATTTGCCAAGGAGACGCAGTTTTAATATTTAAGCCAGGATATCATCAGACGCGGCGTTCTGCAAACATTACTTTTCATGAGCATTGATACAAAGGTTGACTTTGAGTAGTAACATATATTTTGGCCACTTTCCTAAGAGGAGGAAGCACCTTCCACAGTGTAGGACAACTATAGCAATGAGCCTGCACTCAAGCAGCATTCAAGTTACAATGGTTTTCTTTATCCAGAATAGTCTGTCAGTGTCTGATCTTATGGTAGGAGCTCCAGGTAAGGTTATAAGGACCCTACTAAACTTAGCTGGTGTTCTGAAAGTACCAACCATGTTTTACACACAGAGCAAGATTATGACAATGTATCCAAGCCAGCTGGTGTAGTGGGATACTGAATGCAAATAAAAAACGCAAAGCAAAATGAAGACAGTCTTTTGCGGAGTGCTCTCTGCCCTGTTTTCCATGTGTTAACAGATCAAATAAAATGTCCTCAGTTGGGCTGTAGTAACTATTTACCTTTATGTGGATAATGCTACACCACATTTCAACTTAGCAAACGTATTCCCCAGCCTTGCACAGATTTACGCTTAACTTTAAGCTGCGCAAACACTGCATGTCCCTTGGAGCAGCTCATACCTTATGATCAAAGAGTATGCTCTACACAGAACTCAATTTCCTTGAGGACCCTTGTTTCTAAACTCATGCAACCACCTATTTTAACCTTTGGGCTTCAATTATTTATGATCACAAACTACCATAACCTAGCAGTTTAGAAATATATGCAACTAGGAAGCCAAATTGAAGGAGAAGAAAAAGAAAAAGCAAACAGCAGCAGTATTCCTCACAGATTTTGCATTAATACAACTAATAAAAAGAACGCATTTCTTTATATGCTTTAAAGTGGCAGATAGTAATATGGTAGATAATGAATACTGACAATCACACATATACCAAAGATACCTGTCAGTGTACTGAATTCAAACTGTAAACAGAACTCAGGTGTGATTATAGCCGAGATGTAAAAGCCAAGCACAAGAAAAAGAATGAACGTAAATTAAATAGCCCATGTTACATAAGTCAGCAACAGAAGGGAAAGAAAAAACATCACAGGATGCAGAGAAAATATTGAAAACAACAGATGCTGGATTTACCCAGCCCATTAAAGTGAAAAGGTAAGAAAATGTGGAAGAAGTAATACATATATATATATATATATATATAATATATTCCAAAGAATCTTTCTCTCTTGCACCCTTGACAGTCAGTGGGTGAGGAATCCCAGATCCCCAGCTATGGCCTTTAGACAGTACTGCAAGCTGTCAAAGTCAGGCACTTCTAGACTTCTTTATCTAGATGGTGATCTACAGCAAATAACCAGTAGCAGCAACAGGGCCCACTATTAGCAGTAGCAACTCTTGGTTCTGTCGTGAACTAGACATCAATACAGCAGCAAGCCTTACAGTCTGGAAATCCCCAAATGAGGTGGTTTACCTGATCAGACACCATCTCATATTAAAACAGGAATTAATTTGATTTAGCCTAAAGGAACTGAGAGTCAGGAAATTACAGCAGTCATGGGACACTGTCAGCAGGTGACAAGGACTATCAATCTCCTGACCAGCAACTGGGAATTCATCCAGAAAAACTTAAAGAAAAGTCATCCTTACACAGATTTCAAATGCTATTATTGAACTATTCCAAGTCTTAGGGTGGGTCAGACAGCAATGTTATGTTTACATTAGCCTGTCTCTCTCCCACCCACAGCCCTAAGAAGTTCCTTGCCTCTTAAGAGATGAGGAAAGCCACAGCACTGTAGGGGAGATGATCACACATCCCCTTCTGCAATTGTTGTGATCCCTGAATTATCACAGTCTCACTGGGAACTCCAGCTGTAATTTTCTTCCCTAATTTACCAAACTTACTAGAACCCTTCCAATCCAAGGGTACGAAAGCTATTGCATCTTTCTTGTTTCTTGTTTCACCAAGCAGCTAACAAAGAATGTATTCATTTTCTGACACTTTCACTTCCCTGCTAGTCCAAGAAGGCTTGACACCACTCACTTTGAAAGGAATTCTGTTTAAACAAAATATTACACACCACTAGGAAATGGATTTAATGTGGAAGAAAAAGTGAATTTAATGTGAAAAAGCTCGTGCACAATACCAAAATACAGTTTTACAAAAGGTCACACAAAAAACCCCCCAACTAACCACCCAACAATGGCAGAAATTATAATAATAATCAAAGTTTAATCTTGTCGCATTGAGAAAACATTGAATTTGATTTTGATATAAGCACTATTCTTCTGCAATCACTGGATAAGCAAGAATAGCTTTCTTAAAATAAAGAAGGACCTTTAAATGCATTTTATCAGTCTGCTTTGCCTTGCAGAGGCTGAGGATCAGATATCCCTTTGCCTGTTTAGGAACACTGCTGCAGGCATACATCCTCTAATAATAATTATGTCTTCCACTGACTAATTCCAGCATCTATATTACATCGACCCTGATTGCTCATACCAGCTTCTGTAGATAAGATTTCTCTGGACTATGCAGTAGATGGAGCAAGAGTTTCATTGTGAAGTGCTTTCATAAATTTTTCTTTGTTCATGTGCATCTTGCATCCATCGCTGAAGAATGAACTTTAAAAAGCAGCCAGCCTTGTTAAATTAATATCAAATTAAGAAAAGCAAACCTGAAAAGCTTTTATACACAGATATGCCCGGTAAAGACTACTCAGAGGCAGTAGTATTGATATTTTCCGTATACATCTCATTGTATTGAATGATTACAATTGTTATTCTTCCTATAGTCTAAACTTAAGGAGAAAATACTACTTTAGTCCTTCATCAAGTAATGACATTCTCTGCTGTAACAATTGCAGGGGGGAAGAAATCTGATTACTGTTGAAAAAATTACCAAATAAAAATCCCAAATGCTTTAAACAATTCTATTGCCTTCAATCGATAATACTATCTGGAATAGAGATATGAGTAAATACATTACACATGTAATGCATTTGTGGAAAACAACCATATCCTCTGTAAGAGCTCAATGTAGCATTTAACAAGCTAAGGTAAGAAGGCAGAAATCAGACTCTTCTTAATGCATGAGATTCTCTGAATTTTTGAGCTGTGCCTCTGCTTATTTTAAGTAAGGACAGAAACACCTAAGAATTAGAAAGGTACTTATATACAACTGAAGCCAAGCATGCACTCTGAAAAGGAATTCCAGATATTTACTCTTTAAGTACAATTTACACTGCTGCTACATGTACTGCAGTATGCCCTACACTTTGTTTCCCTCTAACTCAGCAATTCTCACACGTTACATCTCTCATGTATCTACTGAGTTTATGAAGAAAATCTCTCTCTACAAAGAACATTATAAAGTCGCATATTCTTTCTAAGTAATCATTAGAAATCTTTGCTTATTCTCTGTTGTTTTCTGAGAGAAGAAAGCAGAGTAACTTAACTAGGGGGGAGGGAAGGCAATGCAGAGTGAGGAAAATGTAACCTGGCTGGTGAGTATTTAAAGTGATAGTAATCCTTTTTTCTAATAATTTCAATAGCAGCCCCCAAAACAGAAACAACTCCCACCAACCCGCCCAAAGTAAAGCATTTCTTCAGTCCCAGTTCACATTATTCCCATACTAAAATGCTCCTTGAGATTCATACAGAAGAATATTACTTGAAGGATAAGCAGGAGCAACAGCTACGTAGTTTTAGTAAAGCTTTGTATTGGTTTTGCTTATGTCATTAAATGAGCAAAACTGGAAAAGGTCCCAGAAAGAGTGAGAAGTGTAAGTAAGTTGGCAACAAGTTCCCCAGCTCAAGCACAAAAGCACATTAGCAAGCAAAATGTGAGAGAAAACAAGGTGAGGGGGGCAAGGGTGTGATAAGATAGGAAATTAGGCATATTAAATGGCCAGCAACCTACTGAACATGGGTAAATGGAACCTCAGAGAGACAGATATTGAGAAGCATGTGAGGAATAAGCTGCTGTGATGACAGGTTACAGACTATCACCAGGTTTAAAATGAAATTAGTCAAATATTCAAAAGACTAAATGAGAAAAAATGGTCTGTGATGACCTTTAAGATTACAAATAAATGGCCACTTCCCCTCTGAAAAAGGGGAGTGGTTGGAGACAAGTAGATGTTTTACTTTATTTTTCTTCTACCTTCTTCTTTAGTACCGGGTTGAGATGGAAAAAGATAAGAACCCAGAGTAAGGACAGGAGAAAGCCAGGAGAAAAGCTTCCAAGAGAGCTGAAAATAGCACTCTATCATAGTGACTAAGGCTGTGTCTCCACTTACAAGAAGGTGTGTGTTTTACTGCATCATGAGTAAGGCGTGGGTCCTCCTCCAGAAATACAGCAGAGCAGAGGCACTACAGGTTTTACCACAAGGTTAGCCCTGGGCAGAAGCCTTTACAGCAGGCCCTGCTAGAGCCTAATCTATCCAAATCTAATCTATTTTCTTCAACCACATCTGGCTAATGAAAGTTATCACTGCTAACGACCTTGCCTAATTTTGTCTCTGCTTAAGATTTTAAAAGTTATCATGTGCTACTATTACTTTATAATATAAAACCAATTAGACTTTGTCACCAGTAATATTATCATTATCTGCTCTTGCAAAAGACTGCCATGGGCTATCCAGTAACTCTCTATGTTCAGCTATGTGAACATCAATGCACTTACTACACAAGTGCTTTCAGCAGAGGTAAAATAAAGTTGTGTCTTATTATTCAACCATTCCACATTGCAGATATGTATGTTTAAAATACGTTGTGCAACACAACAGGACAAAGGTTCTTACCAAATTCAAATATATAAATTTGGATTTCATTCTCTGCTCTGATTAACATTTTCCTACTCCTGTGAATTCTACAGGACATGTGTTTAAATGTAAAACAAGGTTATTACTCTACTAAGGTCATGGTGAACAAGGCAGAAACTGATGTGAAGTCATGAATGTGTTGTATGAGTTAACTATGTTTATCAATCCTTACGTAAGAAATCATTAGGACTATGAACACCTATCAGAGATTACACTTACCAGGCACTCAAAATGACTGAACAATTTAAAGAATGTTTTACTGCTCTTCTAGGATTGCTGTTTTTTTCACAAGTGCTTCTTGAGATTTGGTATGCAGCTTGGAAATTACAAGACTGAAACTGGCTAAAGCTAACCGTAACTAAGAGTCCTCTTTCTGATATTGCCAGTCTTTTGAAGAATGCAAGTGTGAAGAAAAATAATCCTTTTTTTTTTTCCCCAAAAAACACATTATGTTATCGAAACCTACATTCATAATACAGCCATATATCTTACATTTTTATAAAATGCTGCAAACTTGAAATAGTTTTCAGACAAAGAGTCATGAGTCCTTGGTTCTGAGCACTTAACTCTCAGCAGCAGTCTTTACAAAAGTCATCTTGATCTTAAGCCATGTTAATGCTAACTAAACAAGTGGAGTGCAGACCACTTCTCAAGGTGACACTCACAGCCTACACTTAAAGTGTCCCACAAACATAGGAACAGCAAGATAAAAGAAGCAAAATTATTTTCCTGCACCCATACGCAACATAGAATACCTGAACTTAGAAACACGCAGACAAAGCATTCATTCCAGCAGAAGAGAGTCTACTTTCCATGATGATTTAAGTGATGTAAAGTGACTGTCTATCAGCTGTCTTGATAAGATGGAGAATTTTCAAATAACATAATGATCTTCCATTCTATACAGACACACACGGAACCTGCACTTTTGGGTTTTACATAAATACTCTGCTGATCAATCACTGCAGCCTAAGCCTTGGCACTGCTCTATCAGCACGTCCAGTTCACTGCTTTAAAGGTTAATTGTTGCCCAGCTGAATTTAGCTGTGCAGATGCCCTACTACGACTGTGAACATATGTCTTCCTACATAAGCTGGTGTCTTCCTTAAAAGCATACAGAAATCCCTGACATCTGAAAAAAAAAAAACAACCACCAAACAAACCCAAACAACTGAACTTTTTTTACAGCTGCCATCTGAGCCCCAAAAGATGCAGGATAAGGTCAGAAAGTACTTTCCAATGCTTCTGTCTTACACTATTTTACTATGATAGCTATAGTGTACCTGGTCACTACTCAGAAAAAAATAAGATGAAACAAGCACACGGAAAACTGCCTTAAGAACAAGGACCATCTTATCCTCTTGGATTTTTAATGTTAGACTCAATAGGATGCTCAGCAAAACTGTCTAAGCTGCATTATTACGTACAGCTATGAAGTCTTAAACTGTCCTTCAGATCTCAGCAACCCTTTGATTTTACTGTTTCACTAAGATATTCACAGAAAAACAAAAACAAAAAGGAGAAAGAGTCTCTCTCAGATGAAATTCAACTGGCCCAATTTAAAGTTCAGTTTAGCAGTAAGCAGAAAGAACACACACATTTATGAATTAATTCTGAATGTGAGAAAAGTAGAAACACATTAACAAACAGGGTTGGTAGTCAATGTGGAGAAAGAGCTAATTATTAAAACAGATTCAGTTGCATTATAATTCACTACACTGAATGATATGAACATTTCAATGGAATTTTCCCTTTTTCATAGTTTTCAGAAACATTTGACTGCAGAGAACATTTCTTCTTAATTTACCACTACCTAGAGGGGAGTAAACATTCAAGAATGAAGACCTACAAAAATGGTGAAGTCATAAAAAAAAATGTTGTTTGGTGATTCTGAGATTCCAGAAAGACTAAAAAAACAACTAACAACAACAAAAAAGCACCCACACAAAAAGCAAGCATTGTGTGTCCAACAACAAATCTAACAGATCATGTCATGACCAGAACACAAACAAGCTAAGTCTGAAACATGTCATGCAAGTATCTTACTGCTTGTAAGTTCAGCAACTTACAAGTAGTATATTTATCCTGGAGGGCAGCACAGAGCATAAAGGAATATTTAAAAAGAAAGGTTAAAGCTACTAAAAAATAGTATCTAAACCGAAATGCTAAAGCACTTTCTTTCCAATAGCACAATGTTTGGAAAGCTCAAGCTCACAAGCTGTTAGTAGGCCAATTAGTAAGTAATCTGTTTTAGGGCTTCAGCTCTACCAGAGTTTTCTAGCTCCACATTAATAGTAAAATCATCTCTCCTTCTTATAGGATAGTTTCTCAAGGAATCTGCTCTTCCGGAAAAGTGTTTAACATCAATAAGATATTAAGGCTAGGTCTACACTACATTCTGAGAACCAGAAAAAAACCTCTGCAAGAGCAAACACAAATCACTGATGGAGAATGTAATTTCATAGAAATCGCTGTACTTGCACTTAAAAGAAAAATGGAATCACTACTTTTTCCTGTGTTAAAACTACTGGTATCAACTAGACGTTAGCAGGAGGTCTGTCTGCTGAACAACAGCAACTGTGATGATAAAAACTTACCACAATTACAGCAGAAACACTGATTTCCAAATATGATCGGGTGCCATGGGGGAAAAATCCTGCCTTTAGTGAGGATTAGAAAATTTCAAGTGCAGAGTTTGAAAATGAAGCCATACTACTATAAACAGTAAGTCCTTGTGACCCTGTAACAGTAGAGAGCCCACTGAGAACAAGGCTTCATGGAACATAATCTCTTTGTTATAGTTCAGCGTTTAACTCCACTAACCATGTAAGTGCAGTTTTCAGAACGCCGAGTACAAACAATCCAACTTGATGTTTACCTGTGAACCTGAAAAAACCCGTGAAGTATGAAACAAGCAGTACAATCAAACTGCATTAATTCACCCTGAACTTTAACACTATATACTCTTTTACGATGTGCAAAAAGAACATTGACGCGTGAAGCTACATTTTGCCCTCATTCATTCCAAAACACTTCTCTTTATGAAAGGAAAATTAAACTAAACATCTAGATCACCTCTCCCACAACTCTCAGATTCACACAAAGGCTTCAAAATGAATAATATAATTCATGACAAAAGGAACCTTGCTGTCTCTGTGCATAATGCTTTTCCCTACAACACAGGAGCTTGCTCAAGACTTGAATGGAAACAAACCAAACAACAAAAAAAGTCTGCATAGAGAAAACACGAGCTTTCAAAATAAGATTGAAGAACATACCCCGTTCTTACCATTCCAAAAACCCCTATGACCTCATGGTGTATTTATGACCAAAGAAAATAATCTTACAAGTTAAAAAACACAGGCATTCTCCACTTTGCTAAAGCCCATCTCCTGTGGATAAGAAAGATACAACTGCAATCTTGAACCCACAAGGCTTGGAAACTAGGCCGTTCTTCTGCTTAAGGCACTGAACGAAAGAATTCTTGTCAGATACTTTCTCCCACGCCCCCTCTGTCCAAATCAAAACCATGTGTTCTTAATGTGCAAAAGCAAATCCAGAAGGGGAAGAAAGAAAAAAAAAAACCCACCCAAACAACAAGAAAGAAATGGGTATAATCACTATTACCCCAACCTGACCATTCTCTTATCACCTGGCCTGTTGCGTTTTTTTGCTCTTCGAAATGCAGCTGCCTGGTAGCCTCCAGTCAGAAAGCTTTGGGTGGCATCAGACACCATCAGCCTTCCATCACTACCCTGAAAATGGGTGTACATGTGTCAAAATTATTATCTGTATGATAAAGAAGCAAATGACACGGGCATAGGTCTCCACATTATCCTTCCTTAAAACTCCCTCTGCCAGGACATCTCTCCATCATTCTCATATGGCACTGGTTAAGTTAAGGCAAACCACAATTCCCACATTCCTCCTTGACTCTGGCCCGTGTTACCATCCGGCACTCCTGCCTTGTTTGTTCCTTCATCTGCTGGAGACATGAAAGATCTCTGCAGCACATTTAGTCAAATTCTGTGTGTCTGAAAAGTACAAAGCAAAATAATACCTTAAAGTTTAGCTACATGTGCGACACTGCAACACAAATAATTAATAATACCTTCACAAATAATAGCAATACCTTTCAAAAGATTAAATTGCACTTACTAGAGAAGTATTCTGATGGTAGACTCGGAGAGCCTCATGTCAGAAAAAGCAAAACTACAGCATTTTCATTTTTATTAATTTTATTAAAGCAACTAGTATACAGCTGACCACTGAATGAGTCTTCTTATACAGAGCTCCCAATAAACATTTAAGAGAATACATTACTGATGTATTTCCTTTTGCCTTAACTCAGGAAAACCATTCCCCAGTTTAATGACATGATACACAAACTAACATAATATAAAGAGCAAAAATATAAAGCACATCTTTCCTCAATGATTATCAACTCAATGAAAACAAAGAAGCTACTCTAGCTCAAAACTTTTTATTCCTGTCCCTCTCCTCCTCCAGCTTAGGCAGAGATGGAAAGCTCAGTTCACTCAAAACTAAACCAAACCACTAACCAGCAAGTGCTTGAATGCAACCAAACGTTACCTACCACAACCTAGGTAAAATGTATCAAGAGGAAGCTGTTAACAGTTACTTGTGCAAAATCAAAACACAGGAAAATCAGTATTTTGAATACTACTCTTACACCTCTCTTGAAAAAAGGAAATCTTGCAACAGGCATGAAAACAATCTTTGTCATACTGCTTCAACCCATTAATTTCACCAAGTTTCCCAATAAACCATTCAATAGGAGTGTTTGACACTCATACTCTATTTTGTTTCTTTAAGCGTAGCTTTCATGAATGAGAAACAAGATTCCCGAATGAAAATATTGGTAGACATCTGCTAGAGAAATTAAACATAGCACCAGGAGATGTAAATAATAGCAAAAAAGAAAAGACACAAGGAGGGTGTGAATTGCTGAAACCAGACCTATTTGTTCCACACACATTGATTGGTTTACTGCTTCCCTCCACCTGTTGCTGGTCCCTTGTTGGTGGCCCCTGTGCCTTTCACATCAGCTTTCTGATAAAACCTTATCAAGTTATCTGCTGCAGAATCTTACCCTTTCTACACAATTTTCAGAGGAAGCTTTGGGATAAAAGGCACAAAGAATTATGGAAATGTGCACGGTTTTCACCCATCCTTCCAGGAACTCCCACAATTCCTCAAGGAATGCATATTCTTATGATAGGGGCTATATCCAATTATTATATCTTCTTTTTCTCCAGATGAAAGAACACACTCTTGCATGCTCACTGAGAAAAGCATACATGGACAATTTATTTCTTTTCTACTTTAAAGAGCACTGAAAGCAGCTGCCAAGAGAGGGGGTGGCAGTGGTAGGGTATTTCCCTGTGATTTCATGCCTCACACCATGTGGAAAACACAGCTGGACATACACATAGGTTTGTACTCAGAACCATCAATCAGATCTCTTCAGGATCCAGAGATACAATCTGTCCCTTGAGAGACATGCAATGGAGCTACATTGCCGAGATGGCCATGCGTACAAGATGGAGATCTCCTGAAGATCACCATCAACTGCAGAACTTTTGAGAGCTTTGCTAATATATGTACTCAGGAACTGGAAATACGCACTACAAAGATGAAGTTATTTACCAGAAGTTATTTACCACGTCAAAACCACTCATGCTGCTCTTTAACTGCTCACTCTTTCCAGTAACTTCTCCCTTTCGCTGCAACTTCTTACCACCTCAGTCACTCACACTTACTAGCTAAACTTTGCGCATCAAGGCCAAATGGCATAAACACTTCTCTAGGCATAAACACTTCTCTAGTCCATTAGTGCTTATTAGCAGGAGGAACCACATGCAAAGTAAATTAAAGAGTCTCACCTCAGTCTGACAGAATCCATTTTATATCACAGAATGCTGCTGTTTGGGAAGTCAGCAATTTACCTTCTCCTCCTCCATCCCACAAGTGCCACTTCAGCAAAAGGTCTTACGTAAGGGAGATCACAGGTGGCAAAGAGGAATTCCTGAGGCTCCCTAATGGGCAGAAGTGACAACCTCCCTGAGATCACTGCTCCAAACCCCAGCCAATGCTATACTAACAACAGCACTTGAATTATTCTGTGCAGATTTAGGAACTTACTACTGAACAGCTTTTTACTGTTTATCCCACTGGAGGACTATATTCCTTAGTGTTAGGTTACAGACTTACACCAAAATTTTCAGGAGCAAATGTGCAATTTTGAGAATGCTGATATACTGTACAAACCTGGTTTGCTGGTCTGGGGGGCAGGGGGGAGGTTGATAATGCACTCTCTGAAATAATAACAAAAAAAAATACTCCTTACTCATCTCTAGCTGTCAAAATAGAATATTCAAATGTAGCACATTATTTTCTAAATTAACTATTCACTTTAATTGGAGCTTTCACTCTCTAGAAGTTGATGGCATTTTTGAATGATTTCCATTTGCCTTGTGTAAATGTACCTTGCAAGTGTTATGTACTATATTACTGGATAGACGCATGAATATTTCTTCCTGTCATCTCCCTCTCATCTAGATTCCTATATACATTTGAAATGGAGACTCATGAGTCGGAAACACCGACTTTGTCTTTTAATTAAATCTAAACTTTCATTTTAATCTCAAGGACTTGCTTTCATTCTGACAGTAATATAGGACTCATCAGTCCATGAACTGTAAGGACAGACCAAATGCATCTACTTGCTTTAACTAGTAACCAGGCTGATATTGCTATGTCAATTCAACTTCCACTGAGCAACTGATACTAAAAATCTCATTATAACAAGACAGGAAGCTAGGGTTTCACTTCTTTAACTATTATCTGATTTCTGTTACCTTTGTCTTCTAACATTCACTTTTTGCTTCATATAATTCAATAACCTATTCAGCAGACACTGCTGCTTTGGATTGTACAGTAAGAAACATTATTAGATCCTACTGTGATCCAGGACCTCTACACATCGATGCAATACAAACAAGCATCTTCTTCAACCAATTTCAATCCACCAGGCCACCTTCCTTCGTTTCTTACTGATCACTTTCCACCCAAGTCAAAGCTGGGTGTGACTGCATGCATTAAATTTTGCATGACTCTTGCACCTTCTGCCACCTTCTCGAATGTGGCTAACGATATCTAGCCCACATTCCAAACATACCTTTTTAATATTGGTCCCCTCTGCTAAGATGCAAGTTTAACACCTCCCATACTACTGCCTATTTAAATAATCACCACTAATGGACAGCACCAGACATGGTCCAGGATTTTAAGATTTCCCAGGTACATTGCCTATCATAACCAATGCTAGTTATTTTCTGCTGGAAGACCACCACAACACTATGCTTCTGCTCCATCAAGTCCGGGCGGAGTAGAGGAAGAGCACAAATATGTTTAAACAGAGCACAAAGGAAGATACAAACAATCAACTCGAGAGGTACCAAGGACGCGACAACAGCCTCTCTCAGCTGCAACAAAAAGCAAAACAGAGGAAGGAATACAGCAACAGCTACGCTGGGGACCACCTTCGAGGTACAAATCAAACAAAGAACAAGTACGGTTGAATCTCAGAAGGCGAGACAGGGCCGAACGCCGGGCAGTTAGGAAGTGCACTAGTGGGAGCCCGGCGCTGGTGCCGGGGTGCACGGAGTGGAGAACGCGTGAAGGCAGCGCAGCCCGGCATGCAGCCGGCGGGGCCACAGGCCTCTCCCCGGCGAGGCACAGAAGCAAGTCGCCTGTGTGCGCTTACAGTTGCAAAGTACATATAAGGGCAGCCCGGCTCAGCTCAACAACGCCTGGAAGGGGATGCCCTGTCGCGGGGCGGGACGGCGGCCTCCCTCCGACCCTACGGGAGGCTCGGGGCCGCTGTCGGGCTGAGGCGACGTGGATCCCAGAGCGCCGGACCCGCCCCGGCAGCGCCGCATGGAGGAGCCTAAGGCGCGGGCAGGCTGCGGAGCCGGCCCGCGCTGGGGGGCGCCAGGCCCGCCGGGCGAGTGGTCGGCTGCGGCCCTCCCACCCCCCGGGCACCCGGCCTGGGCGGCAGGACAGGACAGGCCGGGCTGGGCCGCAGCCAGGTGCCGGGAGCGGCGGCTGCAGAGAGGGCGGTCGGGCGGGGGAAGGGGCGCGGTGGGGAAAGGCCCGGCCTGGCACTCAC